>AWOL01S0100223.1:466-21455 GCA_000715115.1 Nicotiana otophora
ATTGCTCTTCTTGTAGCTCTTAAAGAGTTAAGAATAAAGCAAGCCTTGCGCCGTCGTCGTCGTCGCTCGCTCTGCTCGGCTTCGACTTCGGATTCGGATTCGGATTTGGATTTGGTCAAATGATCGATTGATTGATTAATTGTTTGGACCAAATTAATTTGTTAATAGTAAATATTAACGTAAGATTATCCGCATTTTTAACGGATATGTTTCAATCCGTGTATTGACCACCAGCTGCAATAGCAGCCGCCTAATGCTCTTCCCACCATGGCCAAGTGCTTGCTCCACAAACAAGCTAGTATATGCTCCACCATGGAGGGTGGAGGGTCGTTCATCTTCAAAGCTGACTATAAATATATGCAGTAGCTGTTGAAGAAAGACACACCAAACTGAAAACGCTCAACTTTGGCTATACATTGTACTCCTTCCTCTCATCATTTCCATACGATTTTCTGAGTTTCCACTCCTTTGTTCTGTATTGTTTTAACTTCAAACAAAGCAACTGTAAGTGTGATTTGCTACCGAACTTTGTGTTCGCTGAAACACCGGGGTTTGAAGTACCGCTACACCAGTGCGTGATTCGTTCTATCTTGAGAGGAAATAATCCATAACCTTGGGTACTAGGAGGGGATTAAATTCCTTAAGGAAACACTTTGAATTCAGTGGGCTCGAATTAATTACTGTTTCATTACGATAACTTATATTTTTCAGAATTATTATTTACAAATACAGCAATATTGGGGGGGCTAACAGTTTGAAACGAGGAATTGTCTTTTGGGGGGATTAAACTAGTTTAATTTTTAACCACTTCTATTGAATTCATTATATTTTTGTGTTTTTTATATGATTTTGTTGATTAATTATGTGAATGAGTGTTTACACATGTTCGTCCAAATGGTCGACCTTACCATCAAGTTAGCCATCAATCCTTGAGTGTTTCCTTAACAACGGCCGCTGTTGATTTGTCAAAATAGCATGAACGAGTTATTTTTTGGATTGGTAATCGAAAAATAGTCAGCGTTTGTGAAGTCATTGAAAAATAACTACTATTTTGCTGAAACACGGAAAGTTCCAGCATAATATGTGGGATTATGGAGCTCCTGTGTATAAACTTCCAGCATATTATGTTGGAACTCTAGGGCACGAAAAGTTCTAGTATAATATGCAGGATTATGGAGCTCCTATATATAAATTTCCAGCATATTATAATGGAACTCCAGCGCACTATAAAATTTTACCATATTATGCTGGAAGCTCAAAGCATTTGATTCACAAGCTCTCTCTTGCATCTGATTTAAATTCTGGTATCTTTTCTGAGTTATGAACACTTCAATTTATAGTTGTGGGAGAAAAGAGTTGTCATAAGAATAAGCTCTTTTTGACCAATCAGTTTGAAGCATGACAAAACTATATTTGATTGACTAAACATATTACTTATACAAGTGACACAATTTTATTGGCTATTTTGATTTGATTTGGTTTGTCATATCCTTTTGACACGTGATCTGATCCTATTGGCTCTTTCATTTAACTTGGCATGTCATGTCGTTTGACACGTGGCACCATACTCGAACTCTAAGAAGATGATATATTGGGTTTAATGAAGTAGACTCATTATTTGTAACCCATTTAAATGGGCTAGCACAATGAATTTAGACTTATTTATCTAATTCATGTATACATAAAACTAATATATAGCCAATAATATTTATTTGGACTAATATATTTTAATTCATTTGTAAAAAATTCGAACTCCAGCACATATATTATGCTGGAATATTTCTGAATTTTTAATAGTGTTTTTGTTCAGATTTTATCTTTACATGAAAATTGAGTAAATTTCTATTACTTTTAAAACGATGGCTATTTTTCAATTATCAATTGCAAATTTGGATATTTTTGAATTTCGCCCGTTGGATTTGGCTTACATATAGAGAGTTTATTCATCATTTACTTGATCGTCTTCACCTACTTATAGGATAATTAAAATATAGAACATCTTTAAGACATAGAATATGTCAATATGTGATGCACAGTAAAGATCATTTTGGTAGAATCTGTGATTGAAACAAAGGTAAAAGTGGGTTAGCATAAGTAATTAAATCGAACTCATTAAGTGTGGATTTTGTCCGAATTAGTTATTAGTTAGGAATTATATCAATCTAGAAGAGAGATTATGCCTGAATTAGTTACTAGTATTAGTTTTCTTTCCGTACGTAGGGTAGGCTATCTGACATTTCTCATTAGACGTCTGCTTACAATGTTTGACCATAAATTCTAATATAATATAATTTAGTCAATCATTCACCAAATTTTAGGTGGATATTTCCATGTCACAGCCAAATTTGGCGACTTCTTTTCAATCATCTAACTCTTAGTTGACTTTCAAGATGTCTAGTGACTAGTCATGGTAATATATTTTTCTTTATATTCTCATTCTTTTCTCCTCATTCTTTTCTCCTACTATTACATGATATAATGTGAAATTGCTTTGAACTTTGTTGACATTGCTTTTTAATATTCTTCTACTAATAATTTTTATTGGCTGTTCTAGAATGGTGTATCTTCTTGACAATTTCCATAATTTTTTCCAAGCATATGCAAGCAGAAGCAGATTCAGGATTTGTAGGTCGGGGAGCACATGAGCGAACTGTTCAATTAGTGCCACATCACACTTTTAACCTTAAGGGTTCCAAGTAAAATATATGACCGTTTGCAATATATATACACTTACATATTTACCGAAGTTAGCGGGGTCATATGATCCCTTTTCTCCAAGCATAGGTCCGCCTCTGTGCGCAAGTATTTTGAATCTGAATTAATCAAACGTACATTATTATGTTAAGATTAAACATCAATTACTTTTTAATCTAAGGATATTACGTAACAGATTATATTAAAAATTAGAGTGAAAAAATTACAAATCAAATATAGTACTGACTAGACTATTAGAGAAAAAGGTAGTTGCATCTTTTTCAAGATTCCTATCTCTTTTCATTATGAATATGTATACTTTAAATGCTCGCCTCATTTTCTCTCGTAAACTTTAATTCCCCTTTGAAAAAATTGTCTAAGCTTTTCTTTAGATTGTCTTTTCTTTATAGGAAGAAAAGCGTCAATATATAATTGATGTATGTGTGATATTACTATTTGGTATTTTCTCTTTTCATACTATCATATTAAACTTTCAAGACAATGACATTTGCTTTGCCATCACCCACGAGATTAAAAATATTCTAAATTAAGATCGACAAGATATAAAGAATGTCGCGCTCCTCGCAAACTATTCCACTTTCAATTACAATGTCAAATTTACGTCACATTTCAATGGGATAGCTTAATATGGGGCTTTTTACATATAGAAATAATGAATAATTACTAATAGGATTTAAGTTTCATGCAATAACCATACTGCAAAAATAATTTTTCCATAATCAGTGTAATAACTAACTACAACGGGTCATTTTTATAAGGTATAAAAAACAACTGATTTTATTACGGGATAACTTATGATATTCGTATCGATTTATATGTTATGTGCCTTTGCATCAAACATTAGGTATAGCTTATACGATAATTGTCCTAGCTCTATTACCATATTAAGATAGTTATGAAAAATTACATGATATTGTATATCAACATATCAAATCGTAAACATTTATACAAAACATACATAACATTTAAACTTACTAATTAATATCATGTTTGACTAGATGTGTCATGCGTGGAATTAGATGCAATGTACATGATTTAATTAATCGAGTGCCAAACTTATATTATACTCCCTACTACTAGAGTAGGTATGCATGAAACCATGTCTATTATTGCTAGTTGCTAGTATTAAACGAAACGGCGAAAGTCCAAATATATTCCTGTACTTTTGAAAATTATCTAAGAATACTCCTAATTATACTATTGGGTTATCTATACTCTTGCAGTCATACTTTGAGTTCAAATATACCCTTCATTTAAACGGAGGGACACGTGTCATCGACCTGTTGGCCAATTCTAAATATCTCCTAATTAATTAAAAAGACTCATTACCCATACCCGAAAAATAATTTTCTAAAGTAATTTTTTTTTTTTGTAAAAACTGGAAAAAATTGATTTTTTTTTACTAAAAACTGAAAAAAACGAAAATATATCTCTAATAGCTAATGACTAGTCGAAACTTCCAGTTATTGATAATATATGGTGAAGCCATGATCTTTGAAGGAATTAGATTCAGAATTTAAACATTATTGTATCGAGTTTGAAATTTTACAACTATACATTTAATTTAATTACTAGATTCGTAATCTAGTATTTGTACAAGGTTTGATCCAAAATAAACATGTAAACTATGCACTACATACGCCTCTACTCTTTGCTACGTTAATTATATAGTAGGTTACAACCTCACTAGTTGAAGTGTTGAACTGTATTATTTGATCCTACATTTTTAGGTTTCCCCAACGAAAGAATTTGTTCAAGGTCAAATTGGAGAATTTTAAAATACATGTTAGAGCTAGACGCAACTTGGATATTAATTTCTTTAATAAGCATCAGGAAAATTGATAATAATCCATATAAAAGGAAAAAAGCTACCATCACAAATTTCGTCCATATTGATGAATTCCGTCGCAAATTTGTCATAATTTATAACCAATTTGTCGTTATACATTTTTTCCTCACAAATTTATATATTTTTTTAGTGAGAGGAGAACACAATGAACAGATGAGAGGACATGTTGGTGTGACTTGAACCCAACCCAACTAGTATATTCTCTAAATTGGAGTTCCCTATTAGTAAATACTCCCTCCGTCGGCCGTCCAAGTTTATAATTACTTGTCAAATATACTAAAAATAAATGTCCGTCTTTACTTGTCTAGTTTGAAAAACCAATAAATAATTTACCATTTTATATATATTTTGCCCTTCTTATTAAAAACTAGTTATTTCTAATTTATTTTCTAACATATAATAAATAGGGGTGATATAATAAAATTACCATATTATTTATTATTGTGTGTCAAGTCAATAGTGGACAAGTAAACTTGGACGGAGGAAATAATATTAGTTTTCTTCCACAAAACTGTTTGATAAATGGCACTATAATTGTTTTTTGTTTATAAAAACATAGTTAAATATTCGATGCGAGTAAATTTTTATCGATTAAAGACCGTATCCAGCATGGTTACAATGAGGCATGTCCTCAATTAATGCATCGTCAAATCGTACCAAACTTTTGAATAACTGCCGCCAGATATTCATTACGCAAAGAAGGATAAAACTTAATGAAATTAGATACTACTATATGAGAATGATACTGCAACTAGATCTCTCAAAATTAAAGCCATCTAACTTACAGTAAACTATAATGATAACGTAGTGCCTAACAAAGAAATGGGCACAGGCACTGTTTTGAAGTACAACTTACATGCAAATGACACTATATGAATAGTGTGTGGGTCTTGTTCTATTTCTCATTATATTCAAAATTGTATCATATTTATGTGGATTTTATTCGACTTGTCCTTACATGGAGTAATAGTTTTGAGCCCTACACCCCCCAATTGAAGAAATTGATACATTAATTGGACATGGATTTGGAAATTAACAATATATTTAACTCATTCATTGGAGTAGTATTCGAGTCATGGATCCTACGGTTTTGGGTTGTGACACTTCTGCTAGATATATGTTTTAATGATAGAAAATAACTTAATTCTAATTGCAGGAAATCAATCCCAAAGAAGGAAGTCACAAGAATTGGAAAGATTCTAGTAAAGATCTGAAATCAAGAATCAAGGACTCAAATTAAACGTGCAAGTCAAGATCCAGAAGCAAGAATCAAGGAGTAAATATGATGTGATTACCTTCATGGAAAACAAATATTTGATTCAGCTATTTACGGAAAACATCAATCAATCAGAGTAGAAAATCCATAGAGAATATTCAATCACGCATCACAGAGAATATTCAATCACAACGACTTGCGAAGAAAAGGAAATCACAGAAGCAACGGTTCAATATAGGAAGTTCCATTTCATTCTTGGAAGAAAATCATCTTGATTGATTCTGAGGATCAACCCTTTTGGATTTGCCCTCTATCTATGGAACTGTCACGCCGTGAAGAATGGAGCCAAATTCTTATATATATATATATAACATAAGATGCAAAGGAAGGACATACTTCGATCGAACCACTATCAATCTTTTTGTTCTACTCCAAATAAACATTGTAATATACTCTAGATTTACTGTGTAACTAGGGAGAGAAGAAAGAGAGAAAAATCACTGATTAGGCATTGTATCAAGAAGAGAGGAAAGAACAAATCTAGTGATGAAGTTGTTGGTGTATAACAACACCAACCAACATGTATCAAGAAACTTCATACTTGAAAGAGAAAACCCTTGCAACCCAAGAGGATTGGACGTAGGATTCATTCTGAATTTGAACCAATATAAAACGTCATGTGTCATTTACTTTCTGAAATTTACTTTTCTGTATTTAGTTTACATCTCACATCAAAAGTCTAGTCGACTAGAAAGCAATGTAGCCGACTACCTCGTACAAGAAAAGAAAAGAAAAATACAATTCACCCCTCTATTGCACTTTCAATTGGTATCATAACGGGTCTGACATATTTATCTTTTTCTTAACAGCAAGTGAGAAAAGATCATATCAAACTAAGTAACTATTGAAGCACTCTTTCAAGCAGGGACATCGCAAGTAAGTCCATCATATTTCAATGTACAACACTTCTCTCATTGGAAGGTGCGAATAAAAATCTATACAAAGTCTTATGATGTCAAAAGTATGGCGTGTCATCAAAAAGGAAAATTATCCACTTCCAGCAGGACAACCAACCGTTGATCCTGAAGATATAGATGAATACACTGACGAGCAAATGACTGTTGTCTAAGTTAATGCTAAAGCGCGAAACTTACTTTATAATGCTATATGTGCAGAAGAATATGAGAAATTGTAAGCTGTGACACGACCAAGAAAATGAGGGACGAATTGAAAGTTACCTATGAAGGAACTAGCAAAGTTAAAGAAATTCGGATAAATCTGTTGGTTCACGACTATGAACTCTTCCAAATTAAAGAAGGTGAATCTATTGAGGAAATGTTTGCACGGTTGTCACGACTCAGAAATCCCACCCTCGGGACCGTGATGGCGCCTAATATTTCCTTGTTAGGCAAGCGAACGTTAGAACAATTTATCCATTTTTAACATTTCAAATTAAATAATAATAATAATAATATAATAATAATAATAATAAAGAAACCGAAATAACTTAAATAAATTCTAAAGTAAAGTGCGGACAAATATAACAACTGAAATATCTAATACAATCCCGAATCTGGTGTCACAAGTGCATGAGCTATTAAAATACTACAGATAAAGGTCTGAATAAAAGTAAAGTTGTCTGAAAGAAAAATACACAGCCAAAATAAAGGAGGAGGGGACTTCAAGGCGGCGAACGTCGAGTAACTGTACCTCAAGTCTCCACACCGATAGTCAACCCAAGCAATCTGCTGACCGCCGCTAGGATCGACTCTAAAATCTGTACAAGAAGTGCAGAGTGTAGTACGAGTACAACCGATCCCATGTACTCTGTAAGTGTCGAGCCTAACCTCGACGAAATAATGATGATGCTAAGGCATGTCACTTACAATATAACATGTACACAGTATAAAATAATGACAGAAACGGAAAATACCGAAATGAAATAAGGCAGTTAACTCATGAAAATAACTCAATCTTCGAAAAAACACCAGTAAATGCCAGAAATACAAATCCTTAGATTCCCGTATGAAAAGTATTGAAGCCAACATAACACAATAAGGAATAGAAACACATAAACTGTTACGGCGCGCAACCCGATCCCACCGTACAACACTATCCTCCCTTATTCCATCATATATATATATATATATATATATATATATATCAATAATAATAAGTAAATATATTTTACGGTGCGCAACCCGATCCCACCATATGTCACGATCCAAAATTCTCACCTTCAGTTTCGTGATGGCTCCTAACATTTCACTTGTTAGGCAAGCCAACGTTGAAATAATCTTAACTATTTTTAAGCAATTTAATTAAATAGAAGTCAGATTACTCAAATAAACTGCGGAAGACCATAAATACCGAATTATCAAAATACATCCCAGAATCTGGTGTCACAAGTGCACGAGCTACTAGGATAGTTCAAATAAAGGTCTGAATAAAATCCAAGCTCTTTAAAAGATAAGACACAAAGATAAGATAGAAGGGGACTTCAGAACTGCGGACGCTGAGCAGTTATACCTCAAGTCTCTTATGGGTAGTTGAATCTGAGCAAGTTTATGGTATGCCGCTGGGACCAACTCCAAAATCTGCACAAGAAGTGCAGAGTGTAGTATCAGTACAACCGACCCCATGTACTGGTAAATATCGAGCCTAACCTCGACGAAGTAGTGACGAGGCTATAACAAGACACGTACGTAAATCACTTGTACAAGTACATACAAATACAAAGTAACAATAATACAATAAACAACAATTTATAAATTGGGAGGGAACAAGCGAAGGGGAATGATATAATAATTTCAACATGTGAAGTGTCACTTAGCAGCCAATTAATTTATCAACACTAAAATGAGCAAATGATAATATGAAAATGGCACGGCATCACCCTTCGTGCTTTTACTCTCATTTGGCACGGAAACACCCTTAGTGCTCTTACACTCACAAATGGCACGACAACACCCTTCGTGCTTTTACATTCACAAATGGCATGGCAACACCCTTCGTTCTTTTACACTCACAAATGGCATGACAACACCCTCCGTGCTTTTACACTCTTTCTTACCATGAAAATAATTATATAAATTCAGAAGAGTATTTAAATGCGGGGATATAAACTTATCAATCAATTCAATACCAGAATACTGACTTCACCTTCCAAAATATTCAACAATAATTAAATGAATAATAATTTCACGAGTAATGATCAAATAATCAATAATAAACTTAAACAGGAATATCTTAATTAAATAGATAATTATTCACAATAAACAAATTCCACCCGCATGCTTTGACTCAACCACAACGCATAAGTACTCATCACCTCACATATACGTTGTACCCGCATATTACATTATGTAACAAATAGACAAATAAGTCCA
Organism: Nicotiana otophora; assembly: GCA_000715115.1. Taxonomy (NCBI): domain Eukaryota; kingdom Viridiplantae; phylum Streptophyta; class Magnoliopsida; order Solanales; family Solanaceae; genus Nicotiana; species Nicotiana otophora. Next base: position 9,636 of record AWOL01S0100223.1, read on the forward strand.
ACTCCCTCAAGTCAAGGTTAACCATGACACTTACCTCGCTTTGCAACAATATTCAAGAATCCACTAAACCTTTGCTTCGCGAATTCGTGTCCGAAATCCTCAAATCTAGTCATAAACAATTCAATATACTCAATACAAATCATAGGAATTAATTCCATATGAATTTACTAATTTTTCGGATAAAAATCCGAAATTCATCTCAAATATCATTAGTGGGGTCCACGTCTCGAATCTTGAAAAGACTTACGAAATCCGAACACCCGTTCCGATACAAGTCCAACTATACAAAAATTACCAAATTTCGGTGTCAAATGGACCTTCGAATCTTAATTTTTCGTTTCTGGAAAGTTTTACAAAAATTCCAATTTCTTGCATCTAAATCTGAAATAAGTGATGAATATAGACATAGATTTATGTAATATAATCACTTTTGGTTATAGAACACTTACACAAGTCGTGAAAAATCCCCTTGGAATTACCTAAATCCGAGACTCAAAACTCAAAAATGAGTAAACATGGCTAACTTCCGGTTTTATGGGTTTTGTCCAGGCCTTTCCGCTTCTGCGGACACTAGACCGCATCTGTGGTTTTCGTTTTTGAGGAAATGGGGCCGCTTCTACGGGATGGGGCACTTCTGCGGACAAGAAGCCGCTTCGTAGAAGCGGCAAAAATTTCGCACCTGCGCACACTGCCCAACCCCTTCCCTTTCACTTCTGCGAGGAAAAACTCGCTTCTGCGAGCTCGCATCTGCAATCTAAAATCCGCATGTGCGCTTACACGAGAAGGCCAAAATTTCAGATTTTTCCTTAAGTCCAAATTTTGATCCGTTAACCATCCGGAATCCACCCGAGCCTCCCCGGGACCTCAACCAAATATACCACCAAGTTCTAAAACATCATACGGACTTACTCAGGGTCTCATATCACGTCAAATAACGCTGAAATTACAATTCACACCTCGATTCGAACTTTTGAGTTTTAAACTTTTCAATTTGTAAAACTCGTGCCAAAATAATTTAAATGAATCCGGAATGACTTCAAATTTGGCACATAAGTCATAAATGACATAATGGAGCTATTCCAATTTTCGGAATCGTATTCCGACCCCGATATCAAAAAGTCAAATCCGTGGTCAAACTTTGGAAATCTTTAGCCTTTAAATTTCTAATTTTCGTTAAATGGCCATAACTTGAGTTAGGGACCTCCAAATTAAATTCCGGGCATACGCTCAAGTCCCAAATTATGATACGGACCTACTGGAACTGTCAAAACACTTATCCGGATTTTTTTGCTCAAAATGTTGACCAAAGTCAACTCAGTTGAGTTTTAAAACTCTATTTTACATTGTAATCTATTTTTCACATTAAAACTTTCCGGAAAGTTATACGGACTGCGCAAGCAAGTCGAGGAATAATAAATAGTGCTTTTCGAAATCTTAAAATACAGAATTAATAATTAAATTCAAAGATGACCTTTTGGGTCATCACATTCTCCACCTCTAAGACAAACGTTCGTCCACGAACGGAATTAGAAAAGTACCTGAGCTGGTAAAAAGGTGTGGATATTTACTCCGCATGTCCGACTCGGACTCCCACATAGATGCTTCTACCGGCTGACCTCTTCATTGTACCCGAACTGAAGGATAACTCTTAGACCTCAACTGTTGGACCTGGCGGGCTAGAATAACTACTGGCTCCTCTTCATAAGTCAAATCTTTGTCCAATTGGACCGAGCTGAAATCTAACACATGGGACGGATTGCCATGATATTTCTGAAGTATAGACACATGGAAGACCGAATGAACAGTTGATAAACTAGGTGGTAATGCAAGCCTGTAGGCTACTTCACCCACCCTTTCAAGAATTTCAAAGGGTCAAATATACCTAGGGCTCAACTTGCCCTTCTTTACGAACTTCATTACACCTTTCATAGGTGAAACCTGGAGCAATATTCTTTATCCAACCATTAATGCAATATCACGAACCTTACGGTTGGCATAACTCTTTTGACTAGACTGGGCTGTACGAAGTCGATCCTGAATAATCTTGACCTTATCCAAGGCATCCTGTACCAAATCGGTACCCAACAATCGAGCCTTTCCCGGTTCAAACCATCCAACTAGCGAACGACATCGCCTTCCGTATAATGCCTCATTTGGAGCCATCTGAATGCTCGACTGGTAGCTATTATTATAAGCAAACTCCGCAAGTGGTAAGAACTGATCCCAAGAACCTCCAAAGTCTATAACATAAGTGCAAAGCATATCTTCCAATATCTGAATAGTGTGCTCTGATTGTCCGTCTGTCTGTGAATGAAATGTTGTACTCAACTCAACCTGCATGCCTAACTCACGTTGTACATCCCTCCAGAAATGCGAAGTGAACTGCGTACCTCGATCAGAAATGATAGATACGGGCACACCGTGAAGGCGGGCAATCTCACGAAAGTAAATTTCAGCTAACCGTTCTGAAGAATAAGTAACTGCCACTGTAACAAAATGTACTGACTTGGTCAACTTGTCCACAATGACCTAAACTGTGTCAAATTTTCTCTGAGTCTGTGGGAGCCCAACAACAAAATCCATAGTGATACGCTCCCACTTCCACTCAGGAATTTCTAACTTCTGAAGCAAACCACCAGGTCTCTGATGCTCGTACTTAACTTGCTGACAATTCAGACACCGAGCTACATATGCAACTATATCCTTCTTCCTTCTCCTCCACCAGTAATGTTGCCGCAAAGCTTGATACATTTTGGCGGTACCTGGATGAATGGAATACCTGGAACTATGGGCCTCTTCCAGAATTAATTCACGAAGCCCATCCACATTAAGCACACAAATACGACCCTGCATTCCCAGAACTCCATCTTCCCCCACAACATATTGTTTGATATCATCATGCTGCATCGTGTCCTTAAGGACAAGTAAATAAGGATCATCATACTGCCGCTCTCTGATGCGCTCATATAAAAAAGACCGAGAGACTGTTCAAGCTAGAACCCGACTGGGTTCCGAAACATCTAACCTCACGAACTGATTAGCCAAAGTCTTAACATCTGCGGCTAAAGGTCTTTCACCAACCGAAATATACGCAAGACTGCCTATACTCACAGCATTTCTACTCAAAGTATCGGCCTCTACATTGGCCTTTCCGGGGTGACATAAAATGGTGATATCATAATCTTTCAACAACTCCAACCATCTTCTCTGCCTCAAATTAAGATATTTTTGTTTGAACAAATATTGAAGGCTACGATGATCACTAAATACCTGACACGAGACACTGTAGAGGTAATGCCTCCAAATCTTCAGCGCATGAACAATGGCTACCAATTCTAAGTAATGAACATGATAATTATTTTCGTGAACTTTCAACTGCCACGACGCATATGCGATCACCCTGCCATCTTGCATCAATACTGCATTAATCCTAATGCGAGATGCATCATAATACACCGTATAAAATCCTGAACCTGTGGGTAATACCAATGCTGACACCGTAATCAAAACAGTCTTGAGCTTCTGAAAGCTCAACTCATACTCGTTTGACCATCCGAATGGAACACCTTTCTGGGTCAGTCTGGTCAATAGGCTTGCTATAGATGAAAACCTAGGAAACTCCGGATCTCTGTAACTGAAGTAGGTCTAGGCCAATTCTGAACAGCCTCAACCTTTTTGGGATCCACTTTTATGCCTTCTGCCGGTACAACATGCCCCAAAAAGGCAATTGAGTTTAACCAAAACTCACATTTTGAAAATTTAGCATATAACTGATTATTCTTCAAAGTCTGAAGCACACTCCGAAGATGTTGCTCATGTTCCTCTCGACTGTTGGAGTAAATCAAGATATCATCAATGAATACAACCACAAAAGAATCTAAATAGGGCTTGAACACCCGATTCATTAAATCCATAAATACTGTTGGGGCATTTGTCAGCCCAAATGACATTACTGGGAATTTGTAATGCCCATATCGAGTCCGAAAAGCTGTCTTAGTGACATCATATGCCCTAATCTTCATTTAATGGTAGCCAGGCCTCAAGTCGATCTTTGAAAACACCTTGGCACCCTGAAGCTGATCGAATAAGTCATCAATTCTTGGCAGTGGATATTTGTTCTTGATAGTAGCCTTGTTCAACTGCTGATAATCTATACACATTCGCATTGAACCATCTTTCTTCTTTACAAATAACACTGGTGCACCCCAGGGCGAGACACTATGTCTAATGAATCCCTAATCAAGCAAGTCTTGTAACTGCTCCTTCAATTCTTTCAACTTCGGCGGGGCCATACAGTATGGTGGGATAGAAATGGGCTGAGTGCTCGGAGCTAAATCAATACAGAAGTCAATATCTCTGTCGGGTGGCGTTTCCGGCAAATCTGTAGGAAATACTTCTGAAAATTCATGAACAACGGGTACTGAGTCCATAGAAGGAACATCCGTACTAGGATCGCGAATATAAGCCAAATACGCTAGACACCCCTTCTCGACCATACGTCGAGCCTTAATATAAGAAATAATCCTGTTGGTAGAATGACCAGGAGTTCCTTTTCACTCTAACCGAGGTAACCCCGACATGGCTAGGGTCACTATCTTGGCATGACAATCCAATATGACATGATAAGGTGGCAGCCAATCCATACCCAAGATGACATCAAAATCTACCATATCAAGAAGCAAAAGATCCACACTAGTCTCAAGACTCCCAATAGTAACCACACACGAATGATAGACATGATCTACCACAATAGAATTTCCCACCAGAGTGGACACACACATGAGCACTCAGAGAATCACGAGGAATCACCAGATATGAAGCAAAATAAGAGGACACATAGGAATAAGTAGATCATGAATCAAATAGAACTGAAGCATCTCTATGGCAAACTGGAAAAATACCTGTAATAAAAACATCGGATGACTCGGCCTCAGGCCAAGATGAAAAAGCATAAAATCGGGATTGGGCCCTACCACTCTGAACTGCGTCCCTAGGACGACCTCTAGCTGGCTGGCCTCCACTTCTAATGGCCTGGCCTCCACCTCTAACAGTTTGACCCCAACCTCTAATTGTTTGAGCAGGCGGTAGAGCAACTGGTGCTAGAACCATAGCATGAGAACACTGTTGCATGCAGCCCTGAGACCCGGGGTAGAATCTAGTAATGTGCCTCGGATCACCACAAGTATAACAAGACCTCAGCTGCTGTGACTATTGACCTTGGAATTGTCCATGTCGACCTAAGTAACCACGCTGAAAACTCTGGAGTGGAGGTGCACTAATAGGAGCTGGTGGTGCACTGTAGGCTATCTGGTCGGAATAAGGCATATGAGGGCCACAACCACCTGAGGCACTGTGGGATGCCTGGAGTGCTGAATGAAACAGCCTGGGAGGATGGCCTCTACTAAAAGTACCCTGCCTCAAGATGAGGCACCGCTGAACCCCACAAAATGATGTGGTCTCTTGTCAGACCCCTGACCTCCCTGAGCAAGAACCATCTCGACTCGCCTGGCGACATTGGCAGCCGTATAAAAAGAAATCTCACTCCCAGTCTCCTTAGCCGTCTACAATCTGATAGGTTGAGCGAGTCCGTCAATAAACCTCCTCACTCACTCTCTCTCTCTCTCGGTAGGAACCAGAAGAATAGCATAGCGGGCCAGATCTACAAAACGGATCTCATATTGAGTAATAGTAATACTACCCTGCTGGAGACGCTCGAACTAACGGCGATGCTCCTCTCTCAATATGATAGGTAGAAACTTCTCTAGGAAGAGCTGAGAGAACTGGTCCTAAATCAGTGTAGGCGACCCGGTTGGTCTGATCAACATAAAATCTCTCCACCACCTCTTGGTGGAACCCACCATATGGAATACAGTAAAATCGACCCCATTGGTCTCAACTATACCCATGTTCCACAGTACCTCATGGCAGCGGTCAAGATACTCCTGTGGGTCCTCAGAAGGTGTACTACTGAAGTGAACTAAAAAAAGCTTAGTAAACTTATCCAGTCGCAATAAGGCCTCAGAAGACATGGATGGCCTATCACCGGCCTCTGCCACAACAACTGGCTGAATTACCCCAACTGGTGGGGCTGCTGAAGCCTGATACCATGGAGCCATATGCTCCGGAGTGGGAGTAGTGGGAGTTTGTGCTCCTCCCCCAGCCGGTGAGACGGCTGGTGCCACTGGAAATGTACCATTCTGGGCCACGCCCTCCATAAGGCTTACCAAACGGACTAGAGCGCCCTAAAGCACTGAAGTAGCTATAAATTCTTCCGGGACCTGAATTGGTCCAACCGGTACAGTTTGAACAGGAACCTCCTCCTGAAGATCTACTTGAGGTTCTACAACAGGGGTTGTTGCTCAGGATCTAGACTGAGCTCTACATCTGCCTCTGCCTCGTCCTCTAGCACGGCCTCGGCCTCGACCTTTACCTCTAGTCATAGTTGCCACCGGGAGTTCTGGTCCCTGTCCATCGGTAGATGTATTATGTGTTCTCACCATCTGCGAGAGAATAAGATTAGAATGGTTGAATCATCGACGATAGAATAAAATCGCACGACAGAATAAGAAAGAAGTGATATTGTTCCTATACTTCATAGCCTCTAAGAGATACGTGCAAACGTCTCCGTACCGATCCTTCAGACTCTACAAAGCTTGCTCGTGACTCTTGAGACCTATGTAACCTAGTGCTCTGATACCAACTGTCACGATCCGAAATTCTCACCTTCAGGATCGTGATGGCACCTAACATTTCACTTTCTAGGCAAGCCAACGTTGAAATAATCTTAACTATTTTAAAGAAATTTAATTAAATAGAAGTCAGATTAATCAAATAAAGTGCGGAAGACCATAAATATCGAATTATCAAAATACATCCCCGAATTTGGTGTCACAAATGCACGAGCTACTAGAATAATACAAATAAAGGTCTGAATAAAATTCAGGTTGTTTGAAAGATAAGACAAAACTACGATAAGATAGAAGGGGACTTCAGAACTACGGACGCTGAGCAGTTATACCTCAAGTCTCCTCTGGGTAGTTGAATCCGAGCAAGTCTATGGTATGCCGTTGGGACCACCTCCAAAATCTGTACAAGAAGTGCAGAGTATAATATCAGTACAACCGACCCCATGTACCGGTAAGTGCCGAGCCTAACCTCAACGAAGTAGTGACGAGGCTATGACAAGACACGTACGTAAACCACTTGTACAAGTATATACAAATACAAAGTAACAATAATACAGTAGACAACAATTTATAAATTGGGAGGGAACATGCGAACGGGAATGATATAATAATTTCAGAAGGAGAAGTGTCACTTAGCAGCCAATTAATTTATCAACAATAAATGAACAAATGATAATAATTAAAATGGCACGGCATCACTCTTCGTGCTTTTGCACTCTTCCTTACCATGAAAATAATTATATAAATCCGGAAGAGTATTTAAATACGGGGATATACACTTATCAAGCAATTTAATACCAGAATACTGACTTCACTTTCTAAAATATTCAATAATAATTAAATGAATAATAATTTCACGAGTAATGACCAAATAATCAATAATAAACTTAAGCAGGAATATCTTAATTAAATAGACAATTATTCACCATAAACAAATTTTACCTACATGCTTTGACTCAACCACAACGCATAAGTACTCGTCACCTCACATATACGTTGTACCCGCACATTAAATCATGTAGCAAATGGACAAATAGGTCCTACTCCCTCAAGTCAAGGTTAACCACGACACTTACCTCGCTTTGCAACCAAATTCAAGAATCTAATAAACCTTTACCTCGCGAATTCGTGTCCGAAATCCTCAAATCTAATCATAAACAATTCAATATACTCAATACAAATCGTAGGAATTAATTCCATATGAATTTACTAATTTTCCGGATTAAAATCCGAAATTCATCTAAACAATATCAGTGGGTCCCACATCACGAATCTCGGAAAGGCTTACGAAATCCGAACACCCGTTTCGAGACGAGTCCAACCATACAGAAATTACCAAATTCCGGTGTCAAATGGACCTTCGAATCTTAATTTTTTTATTTTTGAAAGATTTTACAAAAAATCCAATTTCCTGCATCTAAATCCGAAATAAGTGATGAATATATACATGGATTTATGCAATATAATTACTTTTGGTTATAGAACACTTACACAATTCAAAGTCGTGTAAATGCCCTTGGAATCGCCTAAATCCGAGACTCAAAACTCAAAAATGACTAAAAATGGCTAACTACCAATTTTATGGGTTCTGTCCAGGCCTTTCCGCATCTACGGACACTTGACCGCATCTGCGGCTTCCACCTTTGCAAAAATGGGGCCGCTTCTGCGGGATGGGGCGCTTCTGCGGACAAGATGCCGCTTCTGCGGCTTCGCAGATGCAGCAAAAGTTCCGCACCTGCGCACCCTGCCCAACCCCTTCCCTTTCTCTCCTGCAAGGCAAAACTCACTTCTGCGAGCTAGCATCTGCAATCTAAAATCTGCAGGTGCGATTACACCAAAAGGCCAAAATTTTAGATTTTTCCTTAAGTCCAAATTTTGATCTGTTAACCATCCGGAATCCACCCGAGGCCCCCCGGGACCTCAACCAAATATACCAACAAGTTCTAAAACATCATACGGACTTACTCAGGGTTTCATATCACGTGAAACAACGTTGAAATTACAATTCACACCTCGATTCGAACTTTTGAGTTTTAAACTTTTCAATTTGCAAAACCCGTGCCAAAACATATTAAATGATTCCGGAATGACTTCAAATTTGGCACATAAGTCATAAATAACATAACAGAGCTATTTTAATTTTCGAAATCGGATTTCGATCCCGATATCAAAAAGTCAAATCTGTGGTCAAACTTTGGAAATCTTTAACATATAAATTTCTAAATTTCGTTAAATGGCCATAACTTGAGCTAGGGACCTCCAAATGAAATTCTGGGCATACGCCCAAGTCTCAAATTACGATACGCACCTATCGAAACTATCAAAATACTGATCCGGGTTTGTTTTCTCAAAAGGTTGACCAGAGTCAACTCAGTGGAGTTTTAAGGCTATATTTCACATTTTAATCTATTTTTCACATAAAAACTTTCCAGAAAATTATACGGACTGCGCACGCAAGTCGAGGAATAATAAATAGTACTTTTTTAAGGTCTTAGAATATATAATTAAATATAAAGATGACCTGTTGGGTCATCACATTCTCCACCTCTAAAATAAATGTTCGTCCTCGAACGGAATTAGAAAAGTACCCGAGCTGGTGAAAAGGTGTGGATATTTATCCTGCATGTCCGATTCGCACTCTGAGGTAGATGCTTCTACCGGTTGACCTCTCCATTGTACCCGAACTGAGAATTCACTATAATTAATATTAAACAGTAAGACAAGTCAAGTAAATAACAACTAAAGGGTACAAGTAAGTCACTTAAGGCAAATAACTGTTAATCATGGAAGCATGGGAGAATCTAACATTTTTAACACTAGAATAATAATTGACAAGAAGCAAGTAAAGGCATGGGAAGCATTTAAAGCATGTAACAGTTAAGACATGGAATGAAATAATTGATGAAATACGGAAAAGCAGGGTAACAAGTATTTTGGAGGCATATATACTGTCATGGGCGGCTTTCCAGCCATGCCCCATGACCCTTGGACTCGCCCCTAGGCGTCTTGGCAAGCCTCCCAATGCCTAGCGCCATGGTCGACCCGTGGTCTCGGCAGCTCCAAGTGACAAGCGCGCATATGCCGTTGTCGCCCCACCGATAGCCATCACCATCGCCCACCACAAGCAGATGCCAACAGCGTCGCGCGCGCAGACCCTAGTATGCCAGAAGGATAAGTCAGACCGCTTGACGCAGGCAGGACTCTTGGAACCACTAGCTATCCCAAAAAGAGCTTGGGAAAGCATTTCCCTCGACTTCATCACCGGATTGCCCAAGGTCTTGGATCTTACAACTATCTTGGTTGTGGTGGATCGATTTTACAAGTATGCTACCTTTATAGCAGCCCCACAGTATATATCAGCAGAAGATACAGCTCGACTCTTCTTCTCTCATGTCGTCAAATATTGGGGCCTGCCTAAAGACATCGTTAGTGATCGCGACTCACGCTTTACTAGCAACTTTTGGACCCAACTTTTTAAGTGCCTTAGGTCAAAATTGAGTCATATCTCAAGTTTTCATCCACAATCTGATAGCTATACATAGCGATTCAATGGCGTGCTAGAGGAATATCTACGGTACTTTGTAACCGGATCGTAGAAGAACTGGGTGAAGCTCTTGGATGTTGCTCAACTGTGTTTCAATGCACAAAAGAGCTCAAGTACCAACAAAAGCACTTTTGAAATTGTTACTGAACAGCAACCACTATTCCCACATACTGTGAACGCACCAAACATGTCAAAATCTCCTTGGGCTGCTAGTTTCTCAAAAGAATGGAAGCAAAATTTGGAGATAGTGCAGAGTTATCTTGTCAAAGCCCAAAAGCGAATGAAGAGGCATGCTGATCAGAATTGTTGCTTTATTGAATACCAAGTGGGAGACAAAGTGATGATCAAAATCCCAAAGCGGTACTTGTTTGTAGGGTTCCATGACCCTCGCTAATTGCAAAAATATATTGGACCCTTGTCCATTAAAAGGCACATTGGGAAAGTTGCATATCGGGTGGATACCCTAGCTTGGTGGAAAATCCATCTCGTTTTCCATGTCAGTCTCCTAAAACCTTTTCGGGAAGATATGGAGGATCCTTCACGAAGTCAACTCACAATACCAAGTATTCGAGGCCCCAATTCAACCGGGGAAAGGCGTGTTGAAGCTATTCTTGATGATTGAGTGATTTATGCCTCAAGGAAAGATCATCAAGAGTTCTTGGTGAAATGGCAGGGATGTGATGGAAAGGAGAATACCTGGGAGAGGGGAACAAACCTCAAATCCTACAAGAGCCTAATTGATGATTATCTTGTAAGTAGGGTGCCGAGGACATCGCCAACTCAGGTGGGGGAGAGTGTCATGGGTGGATTTCCAGCCATGCCCCATGACCCCTTGGACGCGCCCCGTGGCATCCTGGCAAGCCTCCCAACACCTAGCACCACGGTCGGACTCGTGGTCTCGGCAGCTCCAAGTGACAAGCGCGCATATGCCGTAGTCGTCCCATTGTGCTTTTACAACTTATTTAGATCAAGTCATGTAACTTTGGTTTATTTTTTAAAAGTATTATTAAGGGGGACCAAGCAATCAAACTTTCTAGCAAGCAAACAATTCTTTGTACTGGTGTCTCTCCCCCGACACTGTTATTTTTCTGTAATAGCTTTCATCCAATGCAATCAAGCTTTCTTTCATTCTCAATTCTCTTTTCTGCTCTCTCAATTTCTCATGACATTGGTTTTCTCGTATGGCATTGGCATTCTAGTCTAGCGTATGGAGGGGACCTCAGTTGGCGGATAGAAATCGCACTGACATCGATTGCTTAGCCTTACGTTGCCTTTCCAAGGGATCTCAAGAAGGCGTCACGTAACAGTTGGTATCATAGCCTAGGCTAGACATTGGACTAGGGATTACATTGCAATTACCACCATTTTCTAACCATGATGAATTATGGGGATCGCATCGCGAACCTTGAGGAAACGGTTGACGCATTACGGTCCATCATGGAAATGGTGCCTGACCTAAAGACCAGCCTAGTTCAAAGGTTGGACGACCTGGATCGCAGACTGAACCAGGACGAAGTTGACATAGAAAACATGAGTCGCGACTCTGAAGGAGACCGACAAACGGCAACCATAGAGGTAGCCGAAATATTT
>AWOL01S0100225.1:726-41385 GCA_000715115.1 Nicotiana otophora
ATCGGGGAAAGGATTCGCGATTAGGATAGACATATACCTAATTGCCTTACTCGGTTGAAATACAGGAATTGTAAATGAGTTCTTGTTAAACTTAATTCCATAGACATATAGGTATTAAGTTAACTTGAGTATGCGAGTAAGAACTCGACAGATTCTTACGAGTGAAATTAACCCTGTGAATCAACAATTCAGATAAATCAATTAGCTATTTTAAAATAAGAATGCAACATGAATGTTAGATGACCCGTGACCCTGGAATATTATATCCTATTGATTGTTGAACAAAACTATTTAAGTGTTGTGTTGAATTCTTAGCAATTTATTATTTGATCGTCCGTAGGTAGTAAGTTAGAAAATTATATGTTTTGTTAGAAATATCTTGAATCAATAAGCTATTCGAGTTTGAATTAGTCAAAAGTTAATCATAAGTCTTCGTAGGAACGATACTTTATTCACTACTTTATTACTTGACGACCACGTATACTTGCGTGAGTGTGTTTGGCCGTAACATCTATGATTCTGCTAAGTTGTCATTTGGAATTCTTTGTGTTGGTTCTACTTTGAAACACTGTTCACAGTAGTTTGCTAGCTTAGGATATCCTACCTTGTCACTGTTAATCTTGTTTTTTCTAAAATTACTTTCCCACATGTGTCGTTGATGCTTTTCAACTTAGCATGGTCCTGTTTATTGGTTGGAACTGCAGCTGTTTCAGTCATAAGAACTAAGTGTTCAAGTTACTCTATGAGTAGTTTTGTTTGGCATCCATTAGCTTAATTACTTGAATCTGTTGGGCCTGGTATGTTGGGCATGCCTTTGGTATTGGGGGTTTCATTGCCTGTACTTGGAGTTTGGGCCTGCTGTCCGCATGCAGTTCAGAGTTTATTTGAAGGCCCAGATGTGTTACTGAGTTATTCTATATTTATATTTGGGCCTGTAATTATTTAAGATGGTCTGTAATAACTTGTAAAATTGAATGATAGGGAAATTAGTGAAATGGGGGATGGGGTATTCTAATTCTTGCATGATCGGGTAGAGAACTTGTCCATATGGTTTAATTGCTTTGCTTGCTATTTGTTTGGCGTAATGTATTTCTACACACTAATAGAAATCATGCCTATAGTAACTCAAACACTTCACCTACTTAACCTAGATAATGCCCGCACATTATCAAAAGCATGTTGTAAGAATTTAAGTGCTTTACTTGTTCACATGTCTACTCCTATGCGCTATTAGATAGCATGTATATCATATAGGAATCAAACATCAATAAATATTTGCTCAACTTGTGCAATTGCAGTGTGATTATTAGATAGCATGCTTATAGGGTCATATGAATATATGTATTTGCTAATACTCATCTAGGTACAATGACTATATGGTCTTATTGATTAACTAATTGGCTGTTTTTGTTGTTCCTATCATACTGCCGCCTAAATAACATGCCTATAGGAATAAGCATGATAAATCTACGTTCAAATACCAACTATTAGAGAAAATTCCTATAGGATACTGCTACTCGCTTAGAAAGCATGCCAATAGGATCAAAATTGAGTAATTCTGAGTTTTCCAAGGGCTTCACTGCCCCAAGCACAAACCATTTAGAGATCATGTCTATAGGCTTTTATAACGCTTGTACTCCGTATTTTCGATAATGGACAGCGGCACTGCCCATGAGTTTTTTCTTAAACTGTGTGGTCACATAGAAGCCATGCCTATAGGTTTTTAAACAACTCCAATATAGCTCGATTCTAAAACTGCCTACTATAGAATCTGAATCTGTCTACGTGCTTTCGTTGCTTATGTGTGGAGGCTAACTTAAGGTATTCGTTCTCTTTATGTGTAGTCCTACTTATTTTGAATGTGCGCCTAGTTTTATCATTTCTAGCACCCTAAGTAAAGTCTAGAACCACCCAAATTATAGGTCCAAAGCTTCCTGGACCATATGCATGGGGCGGGTAGTGCACGCATAGGATACGGCCTAGAATTGAACTTGAGCACTTTAGGTAAGCAACTTTAACATAGTAATTGGGTAGCAGGAGATGATAGTCTATGCCCGCTGAATAATATGAGTAACCCCTACTCAAAGGGAGTTGCGAAGTATTATTTATGTTGCATGGGGTGATCCTTTAGGCTAAAAAACTTAGGACCCCCTTCATATGTTTGTTTCTTGCGCCTTTGTTTCTTTAAACTTAGAGCAATTAAGTTGTATCTTGTAACCTCCAAAGCCTTGTACTGATCATTTATATATAGTCTAATTCCTTTACATGTGATCTGCTTTACACTTGTTTATATCATAGTTGAACATTTAAATTCCATGTCTTCCTTCACTTGCATCATCACATAGGACAATTATAATCCAATAATCCCACGTAGCATTAATTTCGACCGGGACGCACAGTTGTGGACCTCGAAGAGTGACTAACACCTTTTCTTCAAGGTGATTTTAGCCCTTACCCGATCTTTGGTGACACATACTAGTTCTAATCAGAGTTACTTACAAATAGGTGCCCTAACACACCTCAAAATTGTTAGGTGGCGACTCTTCTCTTTTAATACCTCCTTTAAAAGAGTTGTCACACGACAAAACCCGTTTTTGCGAGAGAACAAGGCGCGACAGGTGTACATTGCGATCGCATGGAATTGGTCGTAATCGCGAAGAGTAAAATGGGAAAAATAGACCTGTGCATCGCGTTCGCGGATGAAGCTTCGCGTTTGCAAAGAAGAAATTCTGCTGTCACTAAGTTGATGTCGGAAGTTTATATCATGCAATCTATAAGGAATTTGGAGATGATTCAAAAATGAAAGTTGTAGCCCTTTGTTTTTAGTTTTTAGAAAGTCAAATCATTTATAATTTGGAGTTATGTACAAAATGTTATAGCTGACCCACTACAGGCTGTCTGAGAAGCGTTTGGGAAGGATTAATGGAAGTTTGTTCATTGGGATCCTTGGGAAATGGCCGTGATCACATAGGGTAAAAACTGCCCTGATAAATTTTGTAATGGCGATCGCAAGGTTGGTGACCGCGATCATGAAGGGTACCTCTGGAACAGTAAATAAAATACTCTATTTTGAAAGTCTTGGTCATTTTATCATATTTTAAGCTATGGAACTCGGATTTGGGCGATTTTGGAGGCGATTTTTACCACATGAATTGGGGTAATATTTTCTACTCGGTTTTGATTATATTTCATGAATCTATATTCAATTTTGACATTTGGATTATGAATTTTAAATAGAAATTAGGGGGTTTTGTCTAAACTTTCCTAAAGTTAATTTTTGAGGTTTGAACATCAATTCGGAGTCGGATTTGAGTGAAATTAGTTTTGTTGGACTCGTAATTGAATGTGTTATCAGATTTTGTGAGTTTGTTAGGTTCCGAGGTGCGGGCCTGAATTTGACTTTTTGGTTAACTTTGAGTAAATGTGTAAAGATTCGACCTTTATCATTCAGGATTATTTCCTTAGGCATTATTTGATGTATTTGGGTTGTTTTTGGTTAGTTTCGAGCCGTTCGGAGGTTGATACACGTGAGATGGCATTTCTAGAGTATTGTTTGGCTTGCTTGATGTTGGATTTGGCTATTTAGAGGTAAGTAACATATATAAACTTGGATTTGAGGGTATTTAACCTTGGAAACTATATTATAAGAGATGTATTGAGGTGACGCACATGCTTGGTGATGAGTGTGTGGGTGTGCACCAGGAAAATCATGATTCTAGTTGACTATTAGACTATGACCAGACTTGTTTTGCTGTTATATCTTGTTACATACATGTTGTAACTGCTTGTTTGATTATATGAGCTGCGAATCATATTAGAAATCATGTTTAGGATACAATTGAGACACAATGAAGCTATTTATGTTGTTTTGAGTTATCTTCTCTAATTGTAATTATATACTCAGTCATGATTCTTCATTTACAAATAGTATCTCGGTCTCTATTCATCACTCTTTGTTACATCACATGTTATCATTATTGGGGCTGAGTGGTGCAAGATTGTGAGCCTTTGAAACTTGAGAGATTGATGACTGAGGTGGGCCTCAGAGCCGTATTGTGAGTGATATTTATGGTATCGGACTGCACGCCACAACAGTTATGACCCGACCGGTCATTTCGAGCATTTTCACTTCGCTCGGTAGTTTGAGGGCATGAGTAGCTCCATATGATGTGTTATGACTTATGTCATTTGGGACTTGTGTAAAAAATTTGAGTTCATTCCGGGTTGATTTGATGTGTTTCGACGCTAGTTTTGGAAGTTGAAAGTTCAAGTTTATTTAAGTTCGATTTGAGGTGCAATTCATCATTTTAATGTTGTTATGTGTGATTTTAGGCCTCTAATAGGTCCGTATTATGTTATGAGACTCGTTAGTATATTTGGATGGGGTCCCGAGGGGCCTGAGTGAGTTATGGACATGTTTCAGATCATCTTTCATTCATGTGGGATGGATTGCCCTTGCTGAACCCGGTGTGACCGCACCTGTGAAATATTGGGCACAGGTGTGGAGCCGCAAATGCGGCCAAGTGAATGCAGAAGCGAAGTAAGCTAGAACAAGGCATCCGTAGAAGCAGGGAAGTGGACTGCATCTGCGGTAGCGCATACGCGGTAGGAGTGATTGCAAAACCAAGGATGTGCGCATGAGCGTAGCTTGTGGTGCACCTGCGCTTGCGCAGAAGTGGGTCCTGTTGCGCAGGTGCAGAAGGATGGAGTTCCAGTGTTTTTCGCAGGAACAGAGTTTTGTCGCAAAAGAGACGCCGCAGAAGCGTCCCTTTTGTTCGCAAATGCGAGATTGCTGGGCAGATTCTATATATTTCGGGGTTTTGGCTCTTTTATGATATTTTGAGATTTGAGGCTCGGATTGAGACGGTTTTTGAAGCAATTATCATCTTATGGATTGGGGTAAGTGTTCTCTACTTGGTTTTTAATTATATTTCGTGATATTATCTTCGTTTTTGTTAATTGGATTATGAATTTTAAAGAGAAATTGGGGGTTTAAGCCTAAAGTTTCATAAAGTGATATTTTGAGTTTTGCACATCGATTCGAAGTCGGATTTGGGTGAAACTAGTATGGTTGGACTCGTAATTGAATGTATTATTGGATTTTATAAGTTTTGTCGAGTTCTGAGGCGCGGGCCTGGGTTGGACTTTTGGGTTGATTTTAGGCTTTTGATTAAAAATTTGACCTTTATCAATTGGGTTTGTTTCCTTCGGCATTATTTGATGTATTTGAGTTGCTTTTGGATAGTTTCAAGTCGTTCGGAGGTCGGTACGCGCGAGATGGCATTTTTGGAGCATCGCTTGGCTTAATCGGTATTTGATTTGGCTTGTTCGAGGTAAATAGCACTTCTAAACTTGGTGCTGAGGGTATGAACCCCAGAATATACGTGATATGTGTTTGGTGTTGAGGTGGCGTACATGCTAGGTGACGGGCGTGTGGGCGTGCACCGTGTGAATTGTGACTCGGTTATTTCTTTGGTACAGTGTAGTTACCTAATCTTATTTGTATCTATGAAATCTCTACGTGCTAGAGTAATTAAGTTGTGATCCATGTTAGAAACCATGTCTAGGCTATATGCTTATCCTGTTGGGACCCACTGAGGTCTATTTCTGCTATTGAGTTATTTGCTTACATTGCAATTACATATTCAGTCATACACATTCATTTGCATATCATATCTCAGTATCTATTACCATTTATTGATACATCACATTATCATTTTTGGCTTATTTTCATGACATTGTGAGCCCGAGAGACTGGATAGATTGATAAATGAGTAGGGACGAGCGTCTGATGGTTAGGATATTGATGAGATCGGGCTGCATGCCGCAACAAGTATTATTGATTTATGATGGGAACGGGATGCCCGCACAAGATGTTTTATTGATTTATTCCATGTTTGGCTTATTATAGCGCTTGGGCTGAAGGAGCTCCTCCGGAGTCTGTACACACCCCCAGTGAGAGCATGTACCTACTGAGTGCAAGTGCCGAGGGTGAGTACGAGTGCCGAGAGCGAGTGCTGAGTGATTGGGAGGGCTGCGTGACTATGAGGACTGAGTGACTGTAAGGTGTGAGTGACTGTGAGGACTGGGTAACTGTGTGGTCTGAGTGACTGTGAGGACTGAGTAACTGGGATGACTGAGTGAATTGATACTCTGAGAGTATGCATATGGTTTATCACTGAGTTGCATTGAATTCGACATGCACACTTGACATATAAGCAAAGAGATGCATTGTTTTTCATACTGTACGATACTGTGAACGAGTTGAGCACTATATCTCTGAGTTACTTCTTTTATCACTTTTATTATATTTTTATGAACTATTGTTGGCTATTGGTGTTATACTCCAACCTTTATTCCAGCTTGTTACTACTTTCAACCTAAGGTTAGGTTTGTTACTTATTGAGTACATGGGGTTGGTTGTACTCATACTACACTTCTGCAACTTGCATGCATATGTTGGATGCTGATGTTGCTGTGCACGGCGAGAGCTGGATTTAAAGATGTACCTGCATTCCAGTCATAGCTGCCTCTTGATCTTGGTAGCTTTAGAATTTAAATCTGTTCATGTAAATTTCAAACAAATGATGTACTTTGTTTCATACCGGCTTTGTAAATTCTAAATCTTAGAAGCTCATGATTTGTACTACCATTCCTTGGGAATTCTTGTATAAAATCAGTTTTATTTTCATTTCTTTCTTGAAAAAATACACATTAATTTGGTTAGTTGTTAATTGGCTTACCTAGCAGGTTGGGTTAGGTGCCATCACGACTAGTTGGATTTTGGGTCGTGACAAGATGGTATCAAAGCTCTAGGTTCATAGGTTCTACAAGTCATTATCAAGTGTCTAGTAGAGTCTTGTGGATTGGTATGATAACGTCCATACCTATCTTCGAGAGGCTATAGGGTATTTAGGATGAATTTACCATCTTTCTTTCCTTAGCGTGCGACATTGATTCAGCTTGAAGCGTAACTCTTTGAATTCCTTCCACGCATTCGTATGCGCATGTGAGCGCTCATTATCAGCTGTGCATCACTGACTTATGATTCCATGGATGAGGTGCGAGATATGATTTCTGTGTGCTGATGATAGCCTAGTTTGGAGGACTTGAGGCCGAGTCATGACTGCAGCTTGAGCACGTGCTTTTGGGCTTATATGTCCGGTAGCATCCCTATGAGTAGAATTTGTGACTCAATGAGTGGTTGGATGGCTATATGATAAGTATGATGTGATTGCATAATGTGTTCAGATGGTTTGAATGCGATGAAAAGAGTTTTCTTGAGATGTACAAAGAATTATTGGGTGCTAGATTGTTGTCTTGATATGACGTATAGTCTCGAGTTGAGTTCGTTGAAATATTTTTCATGTTGTTTAATTGTGGAACGAAGTAGATTTGCATGTCTTGTGGTGAGTTCAGACTCAGGAAGATTAAGTGATGGCGTAATAATCACGGCTGCGAAAGGGTATAGCAAGATGCCAATTTGAGGCTAAGCAGGTGGATTATCTCCTGCGGAGTAATCTATGGAGGTGTGATCCTTATAATATTGTGTAAAGAGTTTCCTTTCTACCAGCGGGGTATATGTGTTGAGATTTGAATTTGAACTTGGTTGGGAAAGTTAACCTGATCGTCATGTGGATGTATGCGAGCTTAGTAGATGATTTGAGGTATTAGATGGTTGGTGTTACATGAGCTTATGAAGGATTGAGTTGAACTTCGGTGTGGGATTATGGCAGTAATAGAGTATGGGTATGGTGATTTATCATATGTTCTATTCTATGGCATCGAGCTAAGTGAATGAGTCTACTATTGGCGATTTGGTTGCATGGTTACGTGTTGTATTGGTTTTGATCTGAGGCATACTTGTGGATTGGTTATGACTTGCAGAGGTTGAATCACGGATGACTCGAGGAAAGACATTTATGGATACGGGTTATGCTACACTTTATGGGTATATCGGAATCATGGGATGATTAAGTTGTTATTCGTGAAGGATGTAGTGCACGTGGAGTAGGACATTGCTGGGTTGCTTAAAGGAGTGGATTACTTATTTGGGTGTTGTTGTGCTAATGGGGCACAGGTCGTTCGGCCCCTCTGGTCGGTGCAATTGAGATTTGAGCAGAATGGATGACTCTCGAGAAGGTTCTAATGGATTCAAGATTTACATATAACAATTGAAAATTTTTCAGGATTTGTATCTGGCTAGGATATGAGATTTACATTGGATGGTGTCGAGACTCGCGGTATTTCTATATCATTATTGATTTTACAGTTCAGTATTAGAAAGGTGGAGGAAATGGCTTCAGATTCACAAAAGATCTTTTTAGAGTGGGTGTTTCGGTTGTGGTACTATTGGGGTGCTTAAGAGGAAATACAATGACTTATGGGCCTTAGGGCGGTGTGGTTTTATACTAGGATCTCTTGTGGTGAGCTTTGAGTGAGGATCGTGGTATTCTAACAAGGAGAAGTGTCAGCTTGAGGGCAATTCAGAAGGAATTCAGAGAAATGAGGCAGCTTGGTATTAGGTTGGATCAGTACGGTAATAGATATGATTGGTTATTTGTGTACTTATGATGTGGTAAGGCTCTACAGGTGTTTTGGTGTCAATACTATTGGGTTTGGCAACCTACGTGGCTTGGTTGAGTTAGAGAGACTCAGTTCTGATGGTTTGGTTATGGGTAAATGGGTTTCGAAGAGTTCTCAGTAGTTTCTATCATGGCTTGGGACGGATATTTCCTACTGGCGTGAAGAACATGTTGCGTATTGTGATTTTCTCCTGGATGAGATCAAACGAAAGGTTTCTGACTAATCTAGTATGTATTCTGCTTGTGACTTAGAGTTGATTATGAGATTCTCGTACGTTTTATATGATGGCATGATAGATGCAGTTTGTTGTGTAGGATTGAGTTTTGCATGTGCAAGATCACGGTTCATATTTGGAGGGAAGGTCATGAATTGTGGACAGCATGGACATTTTCAGATATATAGATGACTGTTATAACTACTTGGTAATTCTTGAGAAGGGTGCGTATTTCAGAAGGGAGCATTGTGTGTTGACTTACTGATGCATCATTGGTATTGCGGTACTCTCCTGATTGATCGACTGCTGATATTCAGATTTTGCTATGTGGCACAGAAAAATTATGGAAGTATTCCTCGTGGGATAATTATGTATGGGAGATGTGTTAGAAATTCGGGCGGTGGAGTTGGGAGCAGATATGGTGATTCATGTGTTCTATGAGTTTGGAGATTGGAGTTCTCAGAAGCAGATTGTTTCGTGGTTATGGACTATGAAGTTGTGGCCAAATCTAGCCAGATGATAATATGTGTTATGATTCAGTCATTGTAAACTTTTGGAGGGTTATTTATCTAATTGTGGGTGACCAGAGTTGATTTGGGGCCTACTGGTAAGCCCAATGAGGATGTGTATTCTACACCGGGTCGGATTGGTTGGCTCTGTACTGCTACTATTAAGGGATGTACCATTCGGTTGGAGTTGAGCGTATTCGCGTTCTGATATGTTCTATGAGTTACCCTTCTATGCTACAAGGGGTTTTGATTTGTTGGCTATAAGCACACATGGTGCGGTTCTATTTGGGCTTTATAACGGAATTTGAGCAAGATGGATATTAGGGTATTGAATGATTGATTACGCCTTGGTTATGTTCTCTCCAGACTGTGGTATATCGTGCTAGTTGCTTCTCCGTGGTTATGGTCATACACTCCGGGTATTTGATGTCGGATTGCGTGTAGTTATTGATTTTGAGCATGGTGGCTTGAGGTATTCCATATGGGCTCGTGTCTGGATGGGGTCACGCATTGCAGCTGGGTTATGTCGGGATATGATCCTTTGTGTTAGATTCATGTGTCTTGGTTCTACTATGTAACATGGGTTTGTAACATTGCGGTTGTGGTGGTACTTTTTGAGCTTGCGGGATAGTTCTCTCATTGGAGTCATTTTCTATGTTTGAGTACATTTGGATTGTTGCGTATTGGTGCATGGATTGCACGGTTTGTGGCTCTGGGCAGTATTGATGTGTCATGTCAGTAGAGTAGCTTGTATTTGATAAGATGATGTCGTTGGACCTAGAATGGGTGCTATCGGATCTGATTTACAGTATATTTGGAAGGATAATGTTGCTGATCGGCTTCGAAATTGGCTATAGTTCTTGGCGAAGGAGAGGGGGCTCCATGGCTTGTTGACCTGATAAGTGGTTATGATTTTCTGTGTGTTTCTTCCTTCATTGGCAGTGTACGAAGGTTTTAGAATGAGGTTTTGTTTGATACGAGGTTTATTACCGGTATCAGATTTGCTTCGAGCAGTTATTGTGGTCGAAAATTATTGCTATGAGTATTTGAGTTATGTGGTATATCATGTGATTGCATCTTGGGCTATGGTTACGTTTATGGCTTGATATAACTTGTTCAGACTTATACAGTATGTGCATGCGAGATTCGGGTCTTGTAGGGAATTCCAGATGTTGGAAATTGGGTTCCAAGGTTTATGGGCTAAGGTTGGATTAAGGATCTTCAGTTTAGTGGTGTCGTCAGGCTTATATGAAATAGGGTGAGGTGGGATCACCCCTGGGTATGTGCGTGGTAAGGTTACACAGCAGTTTGATGTCTTTGGAATGACTCTTGGCACATTCGAGGATGAACGTATGTTTAAGTGGAGGAGGGTGTAATGGCCCGACCGGTCGTTTCGAGAATTTACACTTCGCTCGGTTGTTTGAGGGTATGAGTAGCTCCGTATGATGTATTATCACTTATATGAATCGTCGTTTTTGTTTTTCAGGTTATTCAGAATCGATTTGGAAGAATGAATTCCATGATTTAAGCCTTAAGTTGGAAGAGTTGACTAAGTTTGACTTTTGTGAATTTGACCCCGGAACAAAGTTTTGAGGGCCCCATTAGATCCGGATGGTGATTTTGGACTCGGGCGTATGCCCGGATTTGCAATTGGATATTTCTAAAAGGATTCAACACTAATTGGCGAAAGTTGGAAATTGAAGGTTTGAAAAGTTCATAAGTTTGATCGGAAGTTAACTTTGAGGATATCAGATTCGGATTGTGGTTCCAGGAATTGGAATAGCTTTGTTATGTCATTTGGGACTTGTGTGCAAAATGTGAGTTCATTCCCGGTTGATTTGATGAGTTTCGGCGCTAGTTTTTGAGGTTGAAAGTTCAAGTTTATTTAAGTTTGATTTGAGGTGCGATTCATCGTTTCGATGTTGTTATGTGTGCTTTGAGGCCTCGACTAGGTCCATATTATGTTATGAGACTTGTTAGTATATTCGGATAGGGTCCTGAGGGGCCTGGGTGAGTTATGGACGTGTTTCAGATCATCTTTCATTCATGTGGGATGGATGGCCCTTGCTGAACCTGGTGTGACCGCACCTGCGGAATATTGGGCACATGTGTGTAGCCGCAAATGCGGCCAAGTGAACGCAGAAGCGAAGTAAGGTGGAACAGGGCATCCACAGAAGCGGTAGGAGTGATCGCAGAAGCGAGGATGTGCGCATGAGCGTAACTTTTGGCGCACTTGCGCTTGTGCAGAAGCGGGTCCTATTGCACAGGTGTGGAAGGGTGGAATTTCAGTGTTTTCCACAGAAGCAAAGTTTTGTCGCAAAAGCAACGCCACAGAAGCGGCCCTTTTGTTCGCAAATGCGATATTGCTGGGCAGATTCTATATATTTCAAGGTTTTGGCTCTTTTATGATATTTTGAGATTTGGGGCTTATATTGAGGCACGTTTTGAAGCAATTATCACCATATGGATTGGGGTAAATGTTCTCTACTTGGTTTTTAGGTATGTTTTGTGATTCTATCTTCGTTTTTGTTAATTGGATTATGAATTTTAAAGAGAAATTGGGGGTTTTAGCCTAAAGTTTCATAAAGTGAGTTTTTGAGTTTTGAACATCGATTCAGAGTCGGATTTGGGTGAAACTAGTATAGTTGAACTGGTAATTGAATGGGTTGTCAGATTTTATAAGTTTTGTCGAGTTCCGAGGTGCGGGCCCGGGTTGGACTTTTGGGTTGATTTTGGGATTTTGATTAAAGATTCTACCTTTATCGATTGGATTTGTTTCCTTTGTCATTATTTGATATATTTGAGTTGCTTTTGGCTAGTTTCGTGCCGTTCGGAGGTCGGTACGCATGAGATTGCATTTTTGGAGCATCGCTTGGCTTGCTCGATATTTGATTTGGCTTGTTCGAGGTAAGTAACACTTCTAAACTTGGTGCTGAGGGTATGAACCCATGAATATATGTGATATGTGTTTGGTGTTGAGGTGGTGCACATGCTAGGTGACGAGCGTGTGGGCGTGCACCGTGTGAATTGTGACTCGGGTATTTCTGTGGTACTATGTAGTTACCGAATCTTATTTGTATCTATGAAATCTCTACGTGCTAGAGTAATTGAGCTGTGATCCATGTTACAAACCATGTCTAGGCTATATGCTTATCCTGTTGGGACCCACTGAAGTCATTTCTGCTGTTGAGTTATTTGCTTACATTGCAATTACATACTCAGTCATACGCATTCATTTGCATATCATATCTTAGTCTCAGTTACCATTTATTGATATATCACATCATCATTTTGGGCTGAATTTCATGACATTGTGAGCCCGAGAGACTGAAGAGATTGGTGACTGAGTGAGGCCGAGGGCCTGATGGTGAGGATATTGATGGGATCGGGCTGCACGCCGCAACATGTATTTTTGATTTATGACAAGATCGGGATGCATGCCGTAGCATTTTTTTATTGATTTATGCCATGACTGGCTTGTTATAGCGCTTGGGCTGAAGGAGCCCCTCCGGAGTCGGTACACACCCCTAGTGAGCGCAGGTACCTACTGAGTGCGAGTGCCGAGTGCGAGTGCCGAATGATTGGGGAGACTGAGTGACTGTGAGGACTGAGTGACAGGGAGGACTGAGTGAATTGATACTCTAAGAGTATGCATATGGTTTATTATCACTGAGTTGCATTGCATTCGACATGCACACTTGACATACATGCATAGCGATGTAGTTTTCCTCATGCTGTACGATATTGCATTATCCATGGCTTCACACACACATTGACATTTAGGCATAAAGATGTACTTTCCTCATGCCATTTGAAAATGAAACATTTACCTGTTGAAAGATTTGGGAAAAATCATAGTTTTACAAACGTCCTCATATTTTGGTGATTTCGGTAAAAGATTTGGATTTTCACTGACACACTTGAAAAGCATGCCTATTTTTTGAAACTGTGAATGAGCTGAGTACTATATCTCTGAGTTACTTCTTTTATCACTTTTATTATGTTATTATGAACTGTTGTTGGCTATTGGTGTTGGACTCCGACCTTTGTTCCAGCTCGTCACTACTTTCAACCTAAGGTTAGGTTTGTTACTTATTGAGTACATGGGGTCCGTTGTACTCATACTACACTTCTGCACCTTGCGTGTAGATGTTGGATGCTGATGTTGCTGTGTATGGCGGGAGCTGGATTTGAAGATGTACCTGCGTTCCGGTCATAACTGCCTCTTGATCTTGCTAGCTTTAGAATTTAAATCTGTTCATGTAAATTTCAAACAGATGATGTACTTTATTTCATACCGGCTTTGTAAATTCTAAATCTTAGAAGCTCATGATTTGTACTACCATTCCTTGGGAATTCTTGTATAAAAGCAGTTTTATTATTATTTCTTTCTTGAAATATCTCATTAATTTGGTTAGTTGTTAATTGGTTTACCTAGCGGGTTGGATTAGGTGCCATCACGACTAGTTATATTTTGGGTCCTGACAGAATCATACAGCTAAATTTAAGGATTTGTTTAATTATTTTCTAAAGAAAATGAAACAATATGGCCTATAGTTTTTTCTTTTATAATTCAAATTAGGATACTACACATTCTGTTTTAACATGTTACAAATTTGTTGGTGGACCGAAAATCACGTTTGTAACTATCCAAATAATCTCTTCTTTTTTCTTGCTATAAAATATTCTCCTTATATATTTTCTTTCATTTTGTATCATCTATAAAATATGAAACTAATCAATCTAGAATATGTAATGTATAATAATATACATATGAAATCAAACAATTATAAAATAATATAAAAATTTTATATTATATATTGATTATAACAGTTAAAACAATACTACAACATTGAGTATACCATGTATTGTTTTTAAAAATTGCATTGAATACATACATTGTTTATTTAATGTATATCATTATGAAATATACATTATATTTTATTATGTTTGCAAAGACATGGAGAAGTCCAAAATATTTTTCATGTCAAATATAGATAAAATATATTTACACCCAAAATACATAAATGATACATTACATATGTGCATGTGCTTACCAGTCATATATGCAGTAATGTATAAATTATAAATATAAATGTATGTATATACAAAGAAGAAGTAGCGTGAAGGAAGAAAAGTTAGTTATATTAAATTTATTTAGTGGCATTTCTTGATTTGTGAATTCATTAATTGTGGCATAATCTTTACAGTATGCTAAGATTGTAAAAAACAAAATCTATTTATGGAATAAACTAAAATTAATATCATTTTATTAAATACTTTTTAAAAAATGCTCAGTCATGTAAAAATCTCAAAAACATTGGAATAACAAAATTATTAGGTAAAATATTAGGTAAAATTTGAAAGAATTTATGTAGATTAAAAAATGATCCCCACCACCCAAACCTAACGTGATATAGAGAAAAGTCAGTTATATTAAATTCCTTATTTAGTGGCATTCCTTAATTTGTGCATTCATTAATTGTGGCATAATCTTTATTGTATGCTAAGAGTGTAAAAAATAATTGCTATTTATTTAATAAACTAAAATTAATATCATTTAGTTAAATAATTTTTAAAAAATGCTCAACCATGCAAAAATCTCAAAATAATTGGGAAAAATCAAAGTTTTCTGATATACTCATCTTTTGGTGATTTCGTTAAAAGATTTGGATTTTACTGTTATACTTGAAAAGCTTGCCTATTTTCCGTAACTGTGAACGAGCTGAGCATAATATCTTTGAGTTATTACTTGTAATGCTTTTATTATATTGTTACGAGTTGTTCTTGGCTATTGCTGTTGAACTCTGACAGTTTCTCTGAGCTCGTCACTGGTTTCAATCTAAGGTTAGGTTTGTTACTTATTGAGTACATGGGGTCGGTTGTACTCATACTACACTTCTACACCTTGCGTGCAGATCTTGGATCTGATGTTGCTGTATATGGCAGGAGCTGGCATTGAAGATGTACCTACTTTCCGGTTATAGCTGCCTCTTGTCCTTGACAGCTTTAGATTTATAAATCTGTTCATATATATTTCGAACAGATGATGTATTTATTTCATACTAGCTTTATAAACTCTAAGTCATAGAAGCTTATGAATCGTATTACCAATCCTCGGAATTTTTGTATAAAAGTTCAGTTATTTCATTATTATTTTCTCAGTAAATCTCATTTGAATTGGATTATTGTTAATTGGCTTACCTAGCGGGTTGGGTTAGGTGACATCATAACTAGTTAGATTTTGTGTAGTGACATGTAATCATGATCCATGTTGACTTTTGTACTGTATTGCTATCATGTCTTGTTTTAGAAAGCATATTTAGGCTATGCGGTTAAGACCTAATGAGGTTATTTTTGTTGTTTTGGGTTATCTAGTTTAACTGTTATTATACACTCGATCATGATTCTTCATTTGCATATTATATCTCAGTCTCTGTTTGTCATTCATTATTACATCGCATGTTATCATTGTTTTCCCATCTGTGTGTTATTGGGCTAAGTGATATGAGATCATGAGCCCTTGAGACTTGAGAGGTTGATGATTGAGTAGGACTTACAGCCGAGTTGCGAGTGTTGTTGTGGATCGGGCTGCACGCAGCAGCAGGCCGTATTGGCATTATTATTATTATTATTATTATTATTATTATTATTATTATTATTATTATTATTATTATTATTATTATTATTATTATTATTATTGTTATTCTTGTTATTGTTATTGTTATTATTGTTATTGTTGTTATTGTTATTGTTATTGTTATTGTTATTGTTGTTATTATTATTATTATTATTATTATTATTATTATTATTATTATTATTATTATTATTATTATTATTATTATTATTATTATTATTATTATTATTAGAGTTAATATCCTAAAACTTGCCTAAATTATACAACCTTTGTCAGTTGCCTACCTAAACTATCGCCTGTCCCCGAAAACCCTTTGAACTATATTCCCTTCATAATAATACCCCCTCGTCGCATTCTTACTAGTGTGTGTAATACACTCTCCAAATTATTTTTAAAATATGCCACGTGGCAATTTACGTGAATATTTATTTATCTTAATCTAAAAACCAGACTTATTTAAGATTTTAATACTTTTTATTATATCATTGTAAAACATTACATGGAAAAAATAAAAAAGGGGGCTAGGGTTAAAACTAGTGGGTCAATTGTAAAAAATCTATTTTCTCTTTGCTCTCATCAGAGACTTGCTCTCATCGGATAATGGCTACACTAATCTCTCAGTAGCGATTTTCTCCATTAATCTTGGTTCTAACCTCTATTGCATTTTCTTTTCTTGCTTCCATTCAAAAATCGGGATAAAAACTAGAGTTTCTGCTCCTAAATCGGTATAGAAGATTATGATTTTGATAGACCTAAATTCTGAAGATTGTTGAAAGGAGATACCTAAATTGTTAGAGAAGATAGCTACACACATGTCCTATTTCTTTATTCCCTAATTTCTTGAAAGGCATTAAACCTCATGCTATACAAATACTTGAAAGGGTGTTCCTTCTGTAAAATAAATTTAGGTAAAAAATGAAGGATGGATAAAACGAGAAAGATAAGAAATAAAATCAGAAATAGTAAGAGAGAGAATTTCTGATGGATTCAAATGAAGAAATGGAGAAGAAAGATAAATAAATGAGGAAGGAAGGTGAAATACAAAAGAAAAAGAGGAGAAAATAAAAAAAATATAATTTTTTAAAAACAAGGGCTAATTAGCTGTTAGACAAGCCATTTTAATGGCTTATTTTTAGTCTTCACGCGCTCTTGGGTGATTTATTACACACAAAATGCCACATCAGCGACGAGGGGGTTTTATTATGAAGGGGGTATAGTTTAGGGGGTCTTCGGGAACATGCGATAGTTTAGGTAGGCACCTGAAAAAAGTTATATAGTTTAGGAGGGTTTTAGGGTATTATTATTCTTGTTATTATTATTGTTATTGTTATTATTGTTATTGTTGTTATTGTTATTGTTATTGTTATTATTATTATTACTATTGTTGTTATTACTGTTATTATTATTATTATTATTGTTGTTATTATTATTATTATTATTATTATTATTATTATTATTATTATTATTATTATTATTATTATTATTATGGATCGGGTTGCATGCCGCAGGAGTCTTTATTAGCTTTTGATTAGCGCTTGGGCAGGATCCGCCCCTCCGAAGTCTAACATACCAACGGTGAGCATAGACACAATGATATACATACACATGCTTTGCTGAGAGGCATCGATACCAGGAACCCGTACAGTGCTAAGTGATTTTGTTTGTGTGATGAATTAGGCATTGAGATAAACAGCTTGAGCATGTTAAGAGAGAGAGTACCTGGGGATGTCACTGTAAAATCATTCATTTGACATGCATACTTGACATGTAGGCATAGTGTCACGACCCAATTCTATTTTAGGCCGTGATGACGCCCAACACCATTGCTAGACAAGCCAACAGTGAACAATCTAGTGATTTCCCATTTTAATAAGTTCTTCCAAGTAAATAACTTTCCTAATTTAATAGATTTGGTAAGAAACAGATTCAAATTTAATAAAACGAAGGTAGCTAAATGTATTTATGACCATAGAAATAAAATCAAAATCACAAGTCTACTAGTGTGTGCCAAGATCTGGTGTCACAAGTATGTGGGCTACTAGTAGAATATACAAAGATTTCTACTCTACTGTCTCAAATAGAATAGACAGAAAATAATCAAAAGAGAGACTCTGGCTTCTGTTGAACGGCTCGGAAGGGCAGCTCACCGTGTAGTCTCGAACCAGAAGTCAAGCGTGCGCGTCGGACTGATAAACAGATGCACCAGCCTCAAATTCCGCACATCAAGTGCAGAAGTGTAGCGTGAGTACATAAACAACATGTACCCCGTAAGTATCTAATCTAACCTCAAAGAAGTAGTGATGAGGGGTCAACTTCGACACTTACTATGGGCCAAAAATATAATAACATGAAGTTCTAATTAAACACGATATATAAATAAGAATAGAACTCAGAGCAGGAAAACAAGTAAACAATCCTTTCCTTCAAGTAAGAACCAAGTCATTTCTCTCATCAAAACCTTTCACCTTTCAAGTCCATGAAACAATATTAAATACAAAAGGGGGTTCCAATATTTTATTTACGTACGAATTATGCCGAGGATGTACGACCTGATCCAAATATACATATAAATATATTGTGCACTGTCGAGGGTCGAACGGCCCGAACCATGAGAGTAGTGAAAATTTACACCGCTCGCGGAATATACTTGTGAAGCGGTTGAACATAGGTTTTTCTCAAGTTATCATAATGTCTCTCAATTCTTTTCAAAGTAAGAAAATCAACCGGGAACCTTTAAAATATTGAAATCCTCAACCTCCGCTTTAATCCAAATAATTAGTAACCATAAGCAAGCAAAGGTATCAACAAAACATGGTGTAAACCTAAATCTACCCAGACATAAGCATGAATAGTAGCTATGCACGGACTCTCGTCACTTCGTACATACGTAGCTGCCACAAATAGAGATATATATTGATTAAGTTCACCTATAGGGTTAATTCCCTCTTACAAGGTTATAAAAGAGACTTATCTCGTCTCAAGGCCTACTTCCCGGTCCAAGAATGTGCTCACACCCTCAATTCGGTGTCGAATCAACCCAAACTAATCAAATAGTATATAAACTAATCAATACATGCTCGAAAGTTCGTATTCCAACTATTAAAGAGGTTACCCAACCATAAATGTAAGATTCTTAAAATTTACCCCCGGGCCCACATGCCCGGATTCCGTAAAGTTTCAAAGAGAGTTGTTACCCATAATCTCATGAACCCAAATATATGATTTTACTAGATTCCATTACGAATTTCATGTTTAAATCTCATTTGTTTTTTAACAAAACTTAGGATTTTGACCTAAACCCATGATTTCCACTAATTTACATGTTATAACCCACCCATAAGATACGTATTTGACTCCTATTTGGTAGGAATTACTTACCTCAAAATGCTAGGTGAAAACCCCTCTCAAGAAGCTCTAAAATCGCCCAAAGTGTGTGAGAAATGTGTGGAAAATGGCTTAAGTCCCTTATTAAATGAACCATTTCTGCCCAGCGGTCTTCGCACCTGCGGTGCCTTGGCTGCATTTGTGGTACCGCACCTGCGGTGACTAGTCCTCTTCTATGGAGGTCTTCAAGACCAGGGAGGGCCGCTTCTACGGACAGAAACCTGCTCCTAAAGTCCCGCTTCTGCGGCAAGAGTGCCGCCTCTGTGACCTGGCCCGCACCTGTGCTTCACCTCCTCGCACCTGCGATTTCGCGGGTGCGCACAAATGTTTGCATCTGCGGTCCCTGTCTAAATGCCTCAGAGCCGCTTCTGCGACCAAAATCACGCACCTTCGGGCTCTCTCTCATGCGGCTGACCAAGCGCAGGTGCGATTACACCAGCAGCTGGGAGCTTCAGTTGTGGCTCCCAAGTTCCAACTTGGTCCGGGCCTCACCTGCTCGATACCCGGGGCCCCCGAGGCCTGCTCGAACATACCGACAAGTTTGAAATCATAAAACAGACTTGCTCGAACTCTCGGAATGCCCAAAACAACATTAAATCTAATAATCACACCCCAAACCAATTGGATCACAAGTATGAACTTTAGGTTCTTCAATTTACTCCCAAAGCGCCGAAACATACTTAAACTTCTCGGATTGATACCAAATTTTGCGTGTAAGTATTCAATGACATTACAGAACTATTCCTGATCTCAGAATTCTATTCGGACCTCGATATCACAAAAACCTATTCTAAACCAAATTAAAGAACCTTCAAGGAACCAATTTCCAATATTAAGCGCCGAAACGCTCCCGGGTCATCCAAAACTCGATCCGAGCATACGCCCAAGTATGAAATCACCATACGAACCTATTGGAACCGTCAAATCTCAATTTCGAGGTCGTTTACTCAAAATGTTGACCGAAGTCAAACTTAGTCTTTTAAGGCCAACTTCAGGAACCAAGTGTTCCGATTTCAACCCGAACCCTTCTAAATCTTGAACAACTATCCCCCCAAGTCATAAAATAGTAAAAACACATACGGTGAGTCTTATTTAGGGGAACGGGGTTCTAAAAAGAAAAATGACTGGTCGGGTTGTTACATTCTCTACCTCTTAAATAAATATTCGTCCTCGAACGGGTCTAGAATCATACCCGGAGTGCTGAATTAGTGTGGGTATCTGCTCCGCATGTCCTACTCGGACTCCCAGGTCGCCTCCCCGATTGGTTGGCCCCTCCACTAGACCTTTACCGCGAAAATCCTCCTGGATCTCAACTGGCGATCCTGCCTCTCAACAATGACAACTGGCTCCTCTTCATAACACAGACTCTCATCTAACCGAATCGTGCTGAAGTCTAACACATGTGACAAGTCGACATGGTACCTCCGGAGCGTAGACACGTGGAAGACCAGATGAACTCCCGTTAGACTGGGAGGCAAAGCAAGCTCATAAGCAACCTCTCCAACTCGTCTCAACACCTCAAATGGGCCTATAAACCTTGGGCTCAACTTGCCCTTCTTCTCAAATATCATGATCGCCTTCATCAGCGAGACTTTCAAGAGAACCTTCTCACCTACCATAAATGATGAATCACGCGCCTTCTGGTCCGCGTAAATCTTCTTTCTGGACTGTGCTGTGCGAAGTCATTAAGAATTAACCTTACCCTTTACAAGGCATCCTTCACCAAATCAGTACCGTATAACTTAGCCTCACCGAACTCAAACTACCTGATGGGGGAACGACATCGCCGATCATATAAAGCCTCCAATGGAGCCATCTCGATGTTGGACTGGTAACTATTGTTCTAAGTAAACTCGGCCAAAGGTAGGAACCGATACCACTGTCCCCCAAAGTCCATCACACATGATCTGAGAATGTCCTCCAAGATCTGAACTGTCCGCTCCGACTACCCGTCGGTCTATGGATGAAATGCAGTGCTGAGCTCTACACGGGTCCCCAACTCACTCTGTACTGCTCTCCAAAAATGTGAAGTAAACTGAGGACCTTTGTCTGATATGATGGAAACAGGCACACCATGCAGCCGAACTATCTCCTGGATATAAATCTGGGCCAATCTCTCTGAAGTATACGTAGTCATCATAGGAATGAAATGTGCCGACTTGGTCAATCTGTCTACAATGACCCAAACTGCATCAAACTTCCGCAAGGTTCGCGACATCCAAATACGAAGTCCATAGTAATGCGTTCCTATTTCCACTCAGGAATAGTCATCTGCTGGAGTAGGTCTCCTGGCCTCTGGTGCTCATACTTAACCTGTTGGCAATTTAGGCATCTAGCTACATACTCAACTATGTCTTTCTTTATCCACCGCCACCAATAATGTTGTCTTAGGTCACGATACATCTTCGAAGCACCTGAATGGATGGAATATCGAGAACTGTGCGCCTCATCTCGAATCCTCTCCCTAAAGCCATTGACATTAGGAATACATAGACAATCCAGAAGTCACATGACACCATCCTTGCCAATAGAAACCTCCTTGGCACTACCCTGTAGTACCGTCTCCCTGAGAACCAGCAAGTGCAGATCATCAAACTGTTGATCTACTCCAATAGTGAAGACTGAGCAACGACGCATGCAAGAACTCGGCTGGGCTCTGAAATATCCAACCTCACAAGTCTGTTAGCCAAGGACCGAATGTCTGAAGCTAGTGGCCTCTCCTATGCTGAAATGAATGCCAAGCTACCCATTCTCTCTACCTTCCTGCTCAAGGCATCAGCGACTACATTCGCCTTGGCCGGATGATAAAGAATGGTGATGTCATAATCCTTCAGTAACTCAAGCCATCTACGCTGCCTCAAATTGAGATCCCTTTGCTTGAACAAATGCTGCAAGCTGCGATGATCAGTGTAAACTTCACAAGACACTCCATAAACATAATGCCTCTAGATCTTGAGAGCATAAACAATCAAGGCCAACTCCAAATTGTTCACATGATAATTCTTCTCATGGGACTTCAGCTGACGTGACGCATATGCAATAACTCGCCCCTCCTGTATCAACACACAACCCAAGCCAACGCGTGAAGCGTCGTAATACACAACATACATCCCCGAATCGAAAGGCAACAATAGGACGGGTGCTGTAGTCAAAGTTTTCTTGAGCTTCTAGAAGCTCGCCTCACAATCATTGGACCAGCGAAACTGAGCATCCTTCTGGGTCAATCTAGTCAAAGGTGCTGCAATAGATTAGAAGCCCTCCATGAACCGACGATAATAACCTGCTAACCCTAAGAAACTCCTGATCTCAGTCGCTGAAGTAGGACGAGGCCAACTCTGAACCACCTCAATCTTATTGGGATCCACCTTAATGTCCTCGCCTAATGCAACATGCCCCAAGAATTCCATAGAATCTAACCAAAACTCACACTTGGGGAACTTAGCATATAGCTTCTGTTCATCTAGGAGTGACAAAAATGTTTAATGATATCAGGGAAATATACTGGTGAGACGAAATGAAAAAGGATATAGTAGAGTTTGTTGCTTAGTGCCCTAATTGTCAGCAGGTTAAGATTGAGCATCAGAAACCCGGTGTATTATTGCAGGCTATAGAGATTCCGACTTGGAAATGAGAAGTAATTAATATAGATTTCATCATAGGCTTACCTCGTACCTAGCGTAAGTTTGATTCTATATGTGTTATGGTTGATAGACGTACAAAATCAGCCAATTTTCTTCCTGTCAGGACTACGTATTCAGCAGAGGATTATGCAAGGCTTTACATTAAGGAGATAATACGACTTCATGGTGTCCCTATATCTCAGATAGAGGTGCTCAATTTATAGCTAATTTCTGGAGGTCCTTCCAAAAAGGATTGGGGACTCAAGAAAGTCTTAGTACAACATTTCATCCCCAGACAGATGGTCAGACTGAACGTTCTATTCAGATACTGGAGGATATGCTATGGGCTTGTGTGATAGACTTCAGGGGTAGCTGGGATGATCATCTTCCACTTATTGAATTCGCATATAATAATATCTATCATTCCAGCATTCAGATGGCTCCATACGAAGCTCTTTACGGACGAAAGTGTAGGTCACCTATCAGATGGTTCGAGGTTGGGGAAACTATGTTAGCAGGACCAGAGTTGGTACAACAGGCAGTTGAGAAGATTAAGCTTATACGGGAAAGGCTATTAGCAGCTTAGAGTTGTCAGAAGTCATATGCAGATAATCAATGATGAGACTTGGAGTTTCAGGTAGATGACTAGATATTCTTAAAGGTATCACCGATGAAAGGCATTATAAGATTCGGTAAGAAA
Source organism: Nicotiana otophora (assembly GCA_000715115.1). NCBI lineage: Eukaryota > Viridiplantae > Streptophyta > Magnoliopsida > Solanales > Solanaceae > Nicotiana > Nicotiana otophora. The sequence goes on from AWOL01S0100225.1 coordinate 24,377, forward strand.
GTAAAGATTAGCCCTCGGTACATTGGACCTTATAAGATCATACGTATAGTAGGCCATGTAGCATATGAGTTAGACTTGACTTCCAACTTGGAGTTAGTACATCCAGTCTTTCATGTGCCTATGCTTCGTAAGTGTATCAGAGATCCTTCTAGAGTCATTCCAATTGACGATGTTTAGGTCACAGAGTAACTATCATATGAGGAACCTCCCATTGCTATACTAGATAGACAGGTTCGGAGATTGAGAACTGAAGATGTATCTTCGGTTAAAGTACTTTGGAGGAACAATAATATGGAGGAGATGAATTGGGAAGATGAAGAAGACATGAAGTCTAGGTATCCTTACTTGTTTCCTCTTCCGGAGGAGCTAGGATCAGACTGAGACATCACAGCCATAGGTACGTATATGGTACTTGATTCTTATGTTAGTTATTGTCATTGGTCGTATGAGGCCATTGGTGTTATTGATGATTGTGGCCCTGTGTGGATTTGTATTGTTGGGTTTTCTGTCTGACAGGTTGGTAGTGGTAACATTACAGAGGAGACTCTGCCTAAATTTCTATAAATCTCTGGGAGTTTAACATTCGAGGACGAATATTTCTAAGGGGGGAAGATTGTTACACCCTGTGCATCCCAAGGTGATCTATAATGAATATGAGACTTGTTAATCATGATTTAAATGCGTTTAAATTCATAATATGACTATATATGATGTTTCAATAAAAGATATAAAGTTTGGGAAAAATCAGATTTAAGTTGCGGAAAAACCAACTAAGGATTTGCCTTGTAACATAGCTTTTTAAGAAATATATTTCGTGTTCTATATTAACTCTCTTGGGGACATATTATATACAAAATTGAAGGTCTTGGGATGTAGTTTCCAACGCACTTAACCGTTCATTCATAGGACATCCGGATAAAAAGATATAAGCATCGGAATATGGGCCAATTCGAGGGTTCCTATCCTTGAGCTTTCTAATAGGGTTTCAAATAATACTAACATACTGGGTACAAAATCGAGAAGCGATAACATCAAAACGATCCCTACGATGTAAATATCATTTCACCGCCTCTCTTTTATCTTTGTAGTTCGAGTTTTGTAAGGTACTTCATAGTTAAGAAACATCTAATTTGTATATTTAAGTGTTTAAATATCAAGGAAGGTTAAATTGGTTTCCTAATAGTTAGAACTCATGGGACGGTGATCGAAATCCGTGAGTTTGATTTTGTTTTCCACTTTTAGTGGACTGTTTTGTAGTCCACTCGTGATGGTCTATTGTGCTGCTTATTTATGGAGTTTGAAAGGATAAAATGGCATGGAGAAACGCCACATGTGGTAGGGTAGTAGGTTGGTCGCTCGTCTTTGCAGTTTTAGGCTAATTGATAACTTGTTGATTGGGTGTGTTATGGTATATTTGGGGTTTTTGTTGTATTGAAGGTTCCGAATTGTAATTAGGATGGTTTTGAGTTTCTGATTGTATTGTGTTTGTATCTCGCCTATAGTAGGCTAGAGGGACCATTAAAATCAGGGTAAATGCTCCCCGTTTTATTTTAGAATCGAGTTATCGTTTGAGATACGTAATATACTAGCACCATGTAAGTCGTACATGTATTTCTTTGTTAGAGGGTTGACGCGCTAGTTATCATAAGCTTGTTGTTGAGTTGCATTGACGACTTGAGGTATGTTAAGGCTATCCCTTCCTTCCTTTTGGTATGATCCATATGATATAACAAAACGAGCAAGCACACACTTTTCATAAATGATTCTATTCTTATAAGTACTAGGGTTTCCTATGTTCTGGATTCCCCATATGTCCTACTATCATATCGTCTGTTCATGGGTCTCATAATATTCCGAGAGATCTATTTGACTTACTTCATTATGAATTGCATCCATTTATACATGCATACTGACCCATGACTAGATGGTGTTATATACGCGTATAGTATATGTATGTTGGGTATGGGGAAAGGTTATGGCGTTATATACGCTCCACCACCTGATCAACTAACATACATTTATGATTTTGCCTACAGAGGCTGAGATGATATGATGGGATTCCCTCAGAGGCTTGATGATATTATGTATGCATACACCTATGCATGATATTACATTTATACACATATGCTTGACATTATAAATGTTTCATGATTCACAGAGCTATTCAAACTTACAGGTTGAGTCCATTACTCCATGTTTCTTTCATGTTTGCTATATATATATATTAGTTTTTATGCCTTACATACTCGGTACATTATTCTTACTGAAGCCACTATTGCCTGGGGGCATGTGTTTCATGCCCGCAGGTGCAGGTAGACAGGCTGACGGTTCCCCATCTTAGGATCCCTGCTCAGCGAGAGTTGGTGTGCTCCATTTGATCCGGAGCTGCTATTGAGTTTTGGTACGATACTTTTGTATACATATAGGTATGACGGGGCCCAGTCTCGTCCTTTATACAGTTGTACACTCTGTTAGAGGTCTGTAGACAGTCATATATAGTTGGATAGTATATGACGTGGTCGACTCGCCCTAAGTATTCCATATATATATATATGCATGTATTTTGGGCATGTTTTCCCACCTATGTTGTTCATATGAATCAGTAGTTTATTTCCAGACATTATGCATGACCTACACTTATTTCATATTTATATCTTAAACGAATGCTTAGGGGTTTTTGATAGGTAAAACTCGGGCACTCGTCACGGCCCATCGGTTTGAGCCGTAACAATCGCACCTGCGCACCATCCGCTTCTGCGCCCTTCACGCCGCACCTACGGCCACGCAGGTGCGGAAAGCTTCTCGCACCTGCGACCACAGACCTTCCCAATCTTGGCCGCATCTGCGCATCCTCAGCTCGCATTTGCGATCAAAGCTCTACAGGTGCGATTACACCAGTAGAATCCCTACTTCAGCCATGCACCAAGTTCCATTTTCTATCCTTTAACCATCCTAAATCAACCCGAGGCCCCCAGAACCTCAACCAAACATACCAACAAGTCTTAAAATCTCACACAAACTTAGTCGAGCCCTCAGATCACCTCAAACAACATCAAAAACACGAATCACACCCTAATTCAAGCCTATTTAAGCTAAGGAATTACAACTTCTATAAACAACGCCGAAACCTATCAAATCACGTCCGATTGACCCCAAATTGTACACACAAGTGACAAATAATATTACGGACCTACTCTAACTTCCGGAATCAAATCCGACCCTGATATCAAAAAGTCCACTCCCGGTCAAACATTCCAAAAATCCAACTTTCGCCATTTCAAGCCTAATTCCTCTACAGACCTCCAAATCACAATCCGAACACGCTCCTAAGTCCAAAATCACCTATCGGAGCTAACAGAACTATCAAAACTCCATTCCTGAGTTGTTTACTCATAGGTCAACATCCAGTCAACCGTTTCAACTTAAGCTTTCAACTGGGAGACTAAGTGTCTCATTTCATTCTGAGGTCCCTCCGAACCCGAACTGACTACTCTAGAAAGTCACATAACATATATTAAGTATTAAATGTGCAGTAAATGGAGGAACGGGGCTGCAACTCTCAAAATGACCGGTCGAGTCATTACATCCCCCCTCTTAAATAAATGTTCATCCTCGAACGGGTCTAGAAACGTACCTGGAGTCTCAAATAGGTGTGGATATCTGCGCCGCATCTCCCGCTCAGTCTCCCAAGTAGCCTCCTCAACTAGCTGACCTCTCCAATGCACCTTCACTAAAGCTATGTCCTTTGACCTCAACTTTTGAACCTACCGATCCAAAATGGCCACCGGCTCCATATCATAAGTCAAATCCCCATCCAACCGGACCGTGCTGAAATCCAAAACATGAGACAGTTCGCCGACATACTTCCGGAGCATAGAAACATGAAATACTGGATGCACACTCGACAAACTAGGTTGAAAGGCCATCTTGTAAGCCACCTCCCCAATTCTCTGAAGTACCTTAAATGGCCCAATATACCGAGAGCTCAACTTGCCCTTCTTCCCAAACCTCATTACACCATTAATGGATGAAACCTTGAGCAAAACCGTCTCCCCAACCATGTAATAAACATCACTGACCTTCCTGTTGGCATAATGCTTCTTACTAGACTACGCCGTGCGAAACCGATCTTGAATCAATTTAACCTTGTCCAAAGAATCCTGAACCAAGTCAATACCTAATAACCTAGCCTCACCTGGCTCAAACCAACCCACCGGAGATCTACACCGTCTCCCATATAAATCCTCATACGGAGCCATTTGAATGCTCGACTGGTAGCTGTTGTTGTAGGCAAACTCCGCGAGCGGCAGAAACGGATCCCATGAACCCCCTAAATCAATTGCACAAGTGCGTAACATGTCCTCCAATATCTAAATAGTGCGCTCAGACTGTCCGTCCATCTGAGGGTGAAATTTTGTGCTCAACTCAACCTGGGTGCCCAACTCTCGCTGCATGGCTCTCCAAAACTGTGGCCCCCGATCTGAAATGATAGACACTGGAACACTTTGAAAGCAAACAATCTCGCAGATGTAAATCTTAGCCAACCACTTTGAAGAATAAGTAGTCCCAAGTAGAATGAAGTGCGCGGACTTGGTCAGCCGATCCACAATCACCCAAATAGCATCGAACTTCCTCGAAGTCCGTAGGAGCCCAACTACAAAATCCATGGTGATCTGCTCCCATTTCCACTCTAGAATCTCTTACTTCTGAAGCAACCGCCCGGTCACTGATGCTCATACTTCACCTCGTGACATTTAAGGCACCGAGCTACAAACCCTACAATATCCTTCTTCATTCTCCTCCACCAATAATGCTGCCTCAAGTCCTGATACATTTTTGCAGCACCCAGATGAATGGAATACCGCGAACTGTGGGTCTCCTCAAGAATCAACTAACGTAGCCCATCCACATTAGGCACACAAATCCAACCCTGCATCCTCAGTACCCCATCACCCCCAATAGTAACATCTCTAGCATCACCGTGATGAACCGTGTCCTTAAGGACAAGCAAATAGGGATCATCATACTGGCACCCTCTGATGCGATCATATAAGAAAGATCGAGAAACCACACAAGCTAGAACCCAGCTAGGCTCCAAAATATCTAATCTCACGAACTGCTTGGCTAAGGCCTGAACATCAACTGCAAGCGATCTCTCACTAACAAGAATGAATGCAATGCTACCCATACTCACTACCTTTCTACTCAAGACATCGTCCACCACATTGGCCTTCCTGGGATGATATAAAATAGTGATATCATAGTGTTTTAGTATCTCCAACCATCTCCGCTGCCTCAAATTTAGATCCTTCTATTTGAACAAATGCTGGAGACTCCGATGATCTGTAAACACCTCACAAGACACAACTGTCACGCCCCAAACCTGGGGAAGCGTGGTTGGCACCCGATTTATGATTTAGAAAGAAGGTATATGATTCTCACTTGATTATTCAATGTCCGAGTAAAACCAAATTGGAATGTCTTACATGAAGTAGACTTATGACTAAGAGACTACACTTATGAGTAAGAGACTACACTTATGACTAAGAGACTACTATTACACGTAAGTAGACTTGTTAATGAGTCTTACTTTAGATGGCCAACTAAGACAATATGACTAAGAGTCATATGTCTTAGTAGTGGCTTGCTGCCACGTGGGGGGTGGGGTGGAGATTTTAAATCTTTATCCACTAATTAGGTAATTAGGTAGTGTCCCGTTACCCGATAATTAATCAATTACCCGCATAATTAAGAATTGTCTCAAATTACTTAAAATTCTACTTATTTTTGATATACTTTATACAATCATATTTTTCAAAATTTTTACAACAATGTTCTACTCAATATAAATACCATATCAAAATGTATCTAACGGTATCAAGGTTGTTAAACTTACGGGGTCTTATGGTCACAAATCCTCTGTAGAAAGGTACGGGATGTAATAACACCGTAGAGATAATGCCTCCAAATCTTCAATGCATGAACAACGACTGCTAACTCCAAATCATGGACAAGGTAGTTCTTCTCATGTCGCTTTAACTGACGCAAAGCATAAGCAATCACTCTAACTCCCTGCATCAAGACACACCCAATACCGATCCGAGAAGCATCACAATATATCGTATAAGAGCCTGAAGCTGAAGGTAAAACTAGAACTGGAGTTGTGGCCAAGGCAGTGTTGAGCTTCTGAAAGCTCTCCTCACACTCATCCGACCATTTGAAAATAGAACCCTTCTAGGTCAATTTGGTCAATGGATATGCAATAGACAATAAACCTTCGACGAAGCGACGATAATAACCGGCCAAGATGAGAAAGCTCTGAATCTCCATAGCTGAGGATGGTCTGGGCCAACTCTGAACCGCCTCTATCTTCCTCAGATCTACCTGAATCCCGTTGCTGGACACCACGTGCCCCAAGAATGCCACTGAACTAAGCCAAAATGCACATTTGGAGAACTTCGTGTAAAGCTTCTCCTCCATCAACCACTGCAACACAATCCTCAAATGCTGGGCATGCTCCTCCTGGCTACGAGAGTACACCAGGATGTCATCAATGAACACAATGACAAACGAGTCAAGATAAGGCTGAAATACACTGTTCATCGACTATTCACAACCTTTTCTATCTTCTCTGTAACTAAACTAAAACCCAATCTCTATCTGATGTTTAGACTATTCACAACCTTTTCTACTTGAGTATTTCATATCTTTTTCACCTTTAACTTACTTACCTTTTAATTTTGCATTGTATCTTCTGTTTATTTTATAACCTCCCTTCCACATTAAGCATTAAAGTTCTACTGTAATACCTGCACCTCTGGTGCAAACAAAAGCTCGCGACAACTTCATACTGACTTCTTACGACTCAGCTCTATGGCACGATCTGGAAACAAAAGAAGGGTAACATTTCCTAAATGCCCTATAGCCTCTCAATTATAAATGTGGCGCGCAACACACCCATAAGTGAGACTCTACTAGGCACGGCTTTGTAGACTTCCTAAGACACGACCCGCTCTCTGATACCACTTTGTCACACCCCAAACCTGGGGAGGCGTGGCTGGCACTCGATGTCGCACTGGCCCGAGCGAACCACTCTGTAACTCATGATTATTCGACCAAAACTAAACATAGATAGGTCGAGTTGGATGAACTCATTTCTTTTGTAACTACCATGGGCCAACATGGCCACAACTCATAATGTATAACTATAAGTGGGCAACACTGTACCACTGAACCAATTTTCTTAAAACATGAATACATATAGGCCGTCAAGGCCTCTGACATACTGTACAAAATGAACCTCTGTCTACAAAGCCTCTAAGAATACATAATCTTCATAAGGGTTAGGATAGGGCCCCGCCATACCAAACAACACACGTCTAAATTATACTAACCAAACAAGCAACTCCGGAGCAAATGGAATGCACCAACATCTTCTGCTGAGCTGATCGCCTACTTGTAGGACTCTCGACTTGTCTATCGACACATGCAGGCATGAAATGCAGCGTCCCCAGGCAAAAGGGATGTCAGTACGAATAATGTACCGAGTATGTAAGGCATATAAATAAGGGATAGCCTTAACAGACGTCGAAGAAATATAGAGTAAGTGACTCAACCTGTAGGTCTAGATAACTCCGTAAATCATGAAATAATTATAGTGACATGCATATGCATATAAATGTCATGTCGTGCATAGGTACATGTTTCATAACATCATCAGGACTCTGAGGGCATCCCATCATATCATCTCGGCCACTGTAGGCAAAATCATCAACGTATACCAGCTGATCAGGTGGTGGTGCGTATATAATGCCATAACTATTCCCATATCCCATATACATATATATACATATATATACGCGTATATAACGCCATCTGGTCATGGGTAAATGTGCATGTATAAATGCATGAAATGCATATGAAATATGTTAATAAAATCTCTCGGTACGTCATAAGATGATTATGCCTCTGATTAATATTATGAAATAAACTTTACCAACTTACGTATTTTTGAGACCCATGAACAGATGATAAAATAATATGACATGTGGTGAATCAAGAACATAAGCATCTCTAATATTTCTATGAATAGAGTTATGTATGGAAATTGTGCATTTTCTCGTTTCGTTTGTGTAGTATGGATCATGCCAAAAGAAATAAGGAATAACCTTAACATACCTGGAGTAGGGGAAAAATCCGTATGATATTTTTGGAAGAGGTTGCACCGTACTCCTTTAGAATCGCAAAATCTCACGTTGCTTATGTACTAATAATTCTCGTTTGAATTATTTGGTTGCAAGGGGTTTTGTTGAAAATTTGTAGGAAGTGATAAATTGCTAACATTCTGATCTAATCACAAATGACCTATAAGACTTATAAGAATCACAAATCACGTTCTCACCAAATTACAAACTTATAAGAATTGCTAACTTCTCACTTCTGATTGTAGGGTGTATAAGAAATTGTAGGAATTTGTAAGCATTTACGTTGCTAATGTGCAAAGCTCACATCTGAATTGTAGTGTCTTGTAGTTAATGTGCAAAAGCTAATATGCAAAGTTCAGTTTGTAGGAAATTTGTAAGAAATGAAGTGTCTGGTTTGAGAATGTTTTGAATTTGATTTAGAAAGAAGGTATATGATTCTCACTTGATTATTCAATGTCCAAGTGAAACCAAATTGGAATGTCTTACATGAAGTAGACTTATGACTAAGAGACTACTATTACACGTAAGTAGACTTGTTAATGAGTCTTACTTTAGATGGCCAACTAAGACAATATGACTAAGAGTCATATGTCTTAGTAGTGGCTTGCTGCCACGTGGGGGGTGGGGTGGAGATTTTAAATCTTTATCCACTAATTAGGTAATTAGGTAGTGTCTCATTACCGGTAATTAACCAATTACCCGCATAATTACGAATTGTGTCAAATTACTTAAAATTCTACTTATTTTTGATATACTTTATACATCATACTATCATGGCCATATGGTACCATATAAAATAAATGCATACACTATTATTTTCTATTAAAACATCCATGTACAAATACATATATCTTCTCAACTTATAATTTTTCTAATCTCATATAAAGAGTACAAATGTTCGTATACTTAATTCTTAAAATAGTAAAAAGATAACCTTCTTTTCTTGTGAGAAANTGTAAGGCATATAAATAAGGGATAGCCTTAACAGACGTCGAAGAAATATAGAGTAAGTGACTCAACCTGTAGGTCTAGATAACTCCGTAAATCATGAAATAATTATAGTGACATGCATATGCATATAAATGTCATGTCGTGCATAGGTACATGTTTCATAACATCATCAGGACTCTGAGGGCATCCCATCATATCATCTCGGCCACTGTAGGCAAAATCATCAACGTATACCAGCTGATCAGGTGGTGGTGTGTATATAATGCCATAACTATTCCCATATCCCATATACATATATATACATATATATACGCGTATATAACGCCATCTGGTCATGGGTAAATGTGCATGTATAAATGCATGAAATGCATATGAAATATGTTAATAAAATCTCTCGGTACGTCATAAGATGATTATGCCTCTGATTAATATTATGAAATAAACTTTACCAACTTACGTATTTTTGAGACCCATGAACAGATGATAAAATAATATGACATGTGGTGAATCAAGAACATAAGCATCTCTAATATTTCTATGAATAGAGTTATGTATGGAAATTGTGCATTTTCTCGTTTCGTTTGTGTAGTATGGATCATGCCAAAAGAAATAAGGAATAACCTTAACATACCTGGAGTAGGGGAAAAATCCGTATGATATTTTTGGAAGAGGTTGCACCGTACTCCTTTAGAATCGCAAAATCTCACGTTGCTTATGTACTAATAATTCTCGTTTGAATTATTTGGTTGCAAGGGGTTTTGTTGAAAATTTGTAGGAAGTGATAAATTGCTAACATTCTGATCTAATCACAAATGACCTATAAGACTTATAAGAATCACAAATCACGTTCTCACCAAATTACAAACTTATAAGAATTGCTAACTTCTCACTTCTGATTGTAGGGTGTATAAGAAATTGTAGGAATTTGTAAGCATTTACGTTGCTAATGTGCAAAGCTCACATCTGAATTGTAGTGTCTTGTAGTTAATGTGCAAAAGCTAATATGCAAAGTTCAGTTTGTAGGAAATTTGTAAGAAATGAAGTGTCTGGTTTGAGAATGTTTTGAATTTGATTTAGAAAGAAGGTATATGATTCTCACTTGATTATTCAATGTCCAAGTGAAACCAAATTGGAATGTCTTACATGAAGTAGACTTATGACTAAGAGACTACACTTATGACTAAGAGACTACTATTACACGTAAGTAGACTTGTTAATGAGTCTTACTTTAGATGGCCAACTAAGACAATATGACTAAGAGTCATATGTCTTAGTAGTGGCTTGCTGCCACGTGGGGGGTGGGGGTGGGGATTTTAAATCTTTATCCACTAATTAGGTAATTAGGTAGTGTCCCGTTACCCGATAATTAATCAATTACCCGCATAATTAAGAATTGTCTCAAATTACTTAAAATTCTACTTATTTTTGATATACTTTATACAATCATATTTTCAAACTTTTTACAAAAATGTTCCACTCAATATAAATACCATATCAAAATGTATCTAACGGTATCAAGGTTGTTAAACTTACAGGGTCTTATGGTCACAAATCCTCTGTAGACAAGTACGGGATGTAACAACACCGTAGAGATAATGCCTCCAAATCTTCAATGCATGAACAATGACTGCTAACTCTAAATCATAGACAAGGTAGTTCTTCTCATGGAGCTTCAATTGACGCAAAGCATAAACAATCACTCTAACTCCCTACATGAAGACACACCCAATATCGATCCGAGAAGCATCGCAATACATCGTATAAGAGCCTGAAGCTGAAGGTAAAACTAGAACTGGAGTTGTGGTCAAGGCAGTCTTGAGCTTCTAAAAGCTCTCCTCACACTCATCCGACCATTTGAAAATAGCACCCTTCTGGGTCGATTTGGTCGATGGAGAATAGACGAGAAACCTTCCACAAAGCGATGATAATAACCGGCCAAGCTGGGAAAGCTCTGAATCTCCATAGCTGATGACGGTCAGGGCTAACTCTAAACCGCCTCTATCTTCCTCGGATCTACCTGAATCCCCTCGCTGGACACCACGTGCCCCAAGAATACCACTTAACTAAGCCAAAACTAACATTTGGAGAACTTCGTGTAAAGCTTCTCCTCCATCAACCACTGCAACACAATCCTCAAATGCTGGGAATACTCCTCCTGGCTACGAGAGTACACGAGGATGTCATCAATGAACACAATGACAAATGAGTCAAGATAAGGCTGAAATACACTGTTCATCGGATGCATGAATGCTGCTGGGGCACTGGTCAGCCCAAAAGACATCACAAGGAACTCATAATGACCATAACGGGTCCTGAATACTATCTTTAGAATATCTGTGTCCCGAATCTTCAACTGGTGATACCCAGACCTTAAGTCAATCTTAGAGAACACCTTCGCTTCCTGAAGCTGGTCAAATAGATCATCAATGCGCGGTAATGGATACTTGTTCTTGATTGTAACTTTGTTCAATTGACTATAATCAATGCACATCCGCATTGTTCCATCCTTCTTCTTCACAAACAGTACTAGTGCGCCCCAAGGCGACACACTAGGCCTAATAAACCCCTTATCAAGTAGTTCCTGAAGCTGCTCCTTTAGTTCCTTTAACTCAGCTGGTGACATATGATATGGTGGAATAGAAATGGGCTGAGTGCCCAGCACCAAGTTAATACCAAAGTCAATATCCCTGTCAGGCGGCATGCCTGGCAGGTCTGCAGGAAACACATCGGAAATATCTCTCACCACCGGAATAGAATCAATAGAAGTAGTATCAGTACTACCATCCCTCACAAAGGCCAAATAAGATAAACAACCCTTCCCAACCATCCACTGGGCTTTCAAATATGAAATCACTCTACTGGGAACATAATCTAAAGAACCTCTCCACTCGATCCTTGGCAACCCCGGCATCGCTAGCGTCACGGTCTTAGTGTGACAATCCAGAACAACATAACATGGGGACAACCAATCCATACCCAATATCACATCAAAACCAACCATATTGAGCAGCAAGAGATCAAATTTAGTCTTTAATCACCCAATAGTCACTACACACGACTGATATACATGGTCCACAATAATGGCGTCGCCCACCGGTGTAGATACATGAACATATGACACTTAGAACTCACGGAGCATATCCAGATAATGAGAAAAATATGATGATACATCCGAAAAACTAGAACTAGGGTCAAATAATACAGAGGCATCCCTGTGGCATACTGAAACAATACCTGTAATCACTGCGTCTGAAGCGACAACATATGGTCTGGAAGGAATAGCATAGAATCGGGCCTGACCACCACCTAATCGGCCTCCCCCTCTTGGGAGACCCCTAGTTGATTAGGCACCACCTCGAGCTGGCTGAGCAGGTGGTGAAGTAACTGGTGCTGAAGTCGTAGTCTGACTCCTCTGCTGAGCTGGACCTCCCGAAAGGCGGGGACAATATCTCTTTATGTGACCCAAATCTCCACACTCAAAACAACCATTCTCTAAATATGGCGACAAGTACTGAGGCAGTCCCTGAGAACTAGAATACTAGCTAGAAGCACCAGGTGCAGACGTACTCTGAGCTGGAAGGGCATTGAGAGATGACTGACCCTAATGAGTACTATATGAACCATGGCTAGATGATGCACCGCGGTAAGATGGACGAGCTATCTGAGCATGCCTATAAGGACGACCCCTACCGTGGTAAAACTGTCCCCCAAAGGAGCACCACTGAAATCACCCGAGCTACGAGGCCTCTTGGCCTCCCTCTCTCTACGCTCCTAACTGTGGACCATCTCTATCTACGAAGAAATATCGACCACCTCGTCGAAGTTAGAACTATATACCCTCTTCACAGTCATTAGCAATCGAAGCTGATATGTGAGGCCATCAATGAACATCCTAATCCTCTCCCTATCAGTGGGAACCGACCAAACTGTGTGATGAGCCAACTCAGAAAACCTCATCTCGTACTACCTCACAGACATGCCCTCCAAAGGTAACTGCTCAAACTATTTGGGTAGCTCCTCCTTGCGAGACTATGACACGAACTTCTCCAAGAAGGGAATGGAGAACTCCTGCCATGTAAGTGGTGATGCACCGACCGACCTGTGCCTCTTATAAGCCTCCCACCATCTGAAGGTAGCCCCAGTGAACTAAAAAGTAGTGAACGAGACCCCACTAGTCTCCGGAATACCAGTCGTGCAAAGAATCCGCTGGCACTTATCTAAGAACTCTGAGCATCCTCTGACTCAGCACCGCTAAATGATGGAAGTCCAAGCCTGCCAAATCTCTCAAGTCTTCTTTTCTCATTATCAGCCAAAATGGGGACCACCTAGGCTTGAGCAGCTACAACCGGCTGGGCTGGTAGTACCCCCGATGTCTGAAGTCCCTGCATCACCAGCTCTGGAGTACGATCAGTGGGGGTATGAGTACCTCCTCCGACCTGAGAAGTGGCTGGTGCAGCCTAAGCCAAATGAGCAAGGCCAGTGCAAATGGTCAATAACTGGGCCAACACCTCCTGAAGGCCTGGAATCAGAATGGGCAAAGATGGTGCCTGAGCTGGCCCCACTGGCTCAACCACAACTGGAACCTGCTCCTGAGCTAGAGCAACTGGCGGATCTGCAGGTGCTGCTCTAGCTGCTGTATGAGCTGCACCTCTGCCCCTGTCGCGGCCCCTACCGCGACCTCAGCCTCTCGCGGCCCTAGTTGGTAGTACTACTGGCTGTCCGTCCGGCCCGGTAGCACGTGTCCTCACCATTTGTGAGAGAATAGAACAACATAAATTTAGTGACCGAAATCAACAAATCTGCATGACAAGAATACAAGAATGTGAAGTTTCCTAAGGGTTCGGCAGCCTCTCGAAGATAAGTACAGACGTCTCCGTACCGATCCATAAGACTCTACTAAACCTGCTCATGATTCGTAAGACCTATGTAACCTAGGCTCTGATACCAACTTGTCCCGACCCAAAATCCTAACATGTCGTGATGGCGCCTATCATGGTACTAGGAAAGCCGATATTTTAAACATATTTCCAACACTTTTAATAGAAAATGAAATAAAGCTATTTAAACAATAAAAATTCTCATAAACGGGATAGAAACACAAAACCAACGCGGAATTTCCCAACTATCGGGGTGTCATAGAGTACATGAACATCTATACATCACAAGTCTAGAAATATACTGTCTATGATAGTCTGAGACTTAATAGAATAAGAGGGAAGATAAGGAAGGAGAGACAAGGTCTGCGAAATGCCAAGCAGCTACCTCGATAGTCTCTGAGAATCCGAACTCCACAACTCAACAACCGCCGTGACCGGAAGCACCTGGATCTGCACACAAGGTGTAGGGTGTTGCGTGAGTACAACCAACTCAATAAGTAACAAATCTAACCTTTGGACTGAAAATTAGTGACGAACTTAGCAGGTATAGTTCAACATAGAAATAACAGTACAGGAAGATAGGGATGCTTCCATGTTCAACAGTTAAACTCAATTCAAGTAAAATAGATCAAATTTTGAATGATATGAGGAGTATGACCTTTCTACATCTACATACCAATGCACATGATGTAAGCAATGCAACACTAAAAGTCTCGTGTACTCACACTCTCAGAATACTCAATCGCTCAATACTGTATATGGCCAATCCAGCCTAGGGAAGATCCATCCCATATGTATATTGACTGACAGTCAGTCACTCTGTACTGTATAAGGCCAATCCAACCCTGGGGAAGATCCATCCCCGAATATAAATGGTTTGGACAAGATCCATGTCCAAGGAAGATCCATCCCTCAAAATAATCAACTGCGCTCACTAGGGGTGTGTACAGACTCCGGAGGGGCTCCTTCAGCCCAAGCTCTATAATAAGCCAGATCCAGGCATAACTCAATAAACATGCTGCAACGTGCATATCGATCCCATAACTGTCACTCTTAATCAGGCCCTCGACCTCACTAAGTCATCAATCTCTCCAGCCTCTCTCTCGGGCTCACAGTGTCGTGAAACTAGCCCAAAATGATAATATGGTATAGCAATAAATAGCAACAAAGACTAAGAAATGATATGCAATGAATAAATATGACTGAGTACGAAATGTCAATGTAATCCATATGTCAACAGCAAGGAAACGACCACTATGGGTCTCAACAGTACCAGCAATTGCCTAAACATAATTTCTTGCATGATTGACAGCTCGATTACTTATCACATGATGAAAACACATATATCAATAAGATAAATCCACTATACAGTTCCACAAAATCGACTAGGTCATAGTTCTTATGGTGCATGCCCACACACCCGACACTTGGCATGTGCGTCACCACAACACCAATCATATAACACATAATTTGGGGTTTCGAACCCTCAAAGCCAACTTTAGAAGTTGTACTTACCTTAATTCGAGCAAATATCTACTCTAACACACCCTTGCCTCACGAAACGGCCTCTGAATGTCTCGAATCTAGCCATAAACAATTCGATATAATCAACATGGGCTAAGGGAATCAAATCTAGAAGACAAATATTAAGTTATTAATCAAAAGTTAAAAATCGACTCAAAAGCCGGCCCTCGGGCCCACGTCTCGAAATCCTTTAAAAGTCACAAAACACGGAAGCCGATTCCACCACGAGTCCAACCATACCAAATTTGACAAAATCTAACACTAAATCATCACCCAAATCCCCAAATCAAACTCTCTAAATCCCTAGCCTCAAACTCAAAATTCCACCTTAAATACACATAAACTAGGTGGAAAATCAATGGGCAAACAAGATTATTGATAACAAATTAACACAAGGGACTTACCTCAAGAAACCCCTCGAAAACCCTCTCAAGAATTGCCCAAATCCGTGCTTGAAATGAAGCAAAAAGTGCGAACCCTTGTTTTAATAATCTGCCCAGGCTTTTCGCTTCTGCGGACACTTAACCGCATCTGCTGCATCGCAGAAGCAACAATCCACCCGCTTCTATGGTGAAACACTGGAGCTGGGCCTCCGCTTCTGCGGTTCTATCCCTCGCATCTGCGCTGTCACACCTTCTTTTTCCCGAGGGGATAAGGGATATGGAGTTTCTCCAATTTAAGTGACATTATTCGAAATGAGATTATTTATTTATTCAGAGTCGCCACTTGGAATAATTTATGGTGTCCCAAGTCACCGATTTATTTTAGAATCCCAAATCGAGGAAATTTGACTCTTATTTTTGGTCCGCGAACATAGAAGACCGGGTAAGGTTTTCTGTTATCCTGGGAGAAGGTGTAAGGTCGCTTAAAAATTAATACTTGGTGTAATTATCTAATTTATTACATGTTTTAAACCCATTGTGCATTTTTGTCTTTTACTGCTTTTTAATATTTATGGAATTTATTTGAACAAGTCACGATGTCGCACACTTGTCGTTTTGGTACACATTGCAAACCGCGCCACATGAAACACACCCGCGATTTACAACATGTTTATTTTTATTATTATTTGAAGTTATGGTCAAGTCGCGTGAAATGCGCACTTGAATTGGGGTTTACGTATCATGACTATGCCACAGGAACCGTACCCCGAGTCACGATGATTTATTATTAAATGCGCCTAAATCAAGATACGGTGTTCGAATATTATTCAATTACTAATTTTGACATTATTGTAAGGTCATGACGTATGTATATTGTTATGGAGGAAATGAAGTAAATTAATTATGGAAAAAGTTGGCTAGCTTGTGAATGTTTATTTGTTTTTGGCCATGTGCAATAATTAGCCCATAAATACGCTAGGGAAGTTCAATTAAAGTCTTACACCAATCATGGCCCAACCTAATCTCTTATAATTTTACTTCTAACCAATATTTGAAATTAGACTAAATTT
>AWOL01S0100228.1:0-14400 GCA_000715115.1 Nicotiana otophora
TGAAGGGAAGGATGCCGAGGGTCTATTGGAAACAGCCTCTCTACCCCAGGGTAGGGGTAAGGTTTATGGAGTGACCAAGACTATACTATATCAATTTGGCATTTAATTAGAGAAAAGGACCTCCGTATGCATGATGCTTATAAATACGCGAGAATTTTAGTATTATGGGCCCATAATGTAACATAATATATTTCCCTCATCTCTGGGAAGAACTTCTTCAACTAAGAATATGGGTTTTGATTGAGATTTTGACATCAGATTTGGATAATTTTGGTACGAGTGAAAAATATATTGGAGTTTTGGAATTTCTGAAGTAAAATATTGATCAAGAGCAGAGTCTTTGGGAGAAATATGTTAGTATTTCAAATTTCTATAATCTCTCAACTACTATATAAGACTCCAAGTCCTAGTTATTGGCCTACTAACATTTTGTAATAGAGCGTTCGCACGGCTGTTGGAAAAAAAGAAAGAGGATCGACATGAGTGAGTTCCTCATGTTGCACCCAACTGGGGAACAAGTAATGAAAAGATATAGTCGAAACCAAGACTATATGAAAACTACATTCCTAAAATTATTGTGAGTTCAAGGAATGTATTATCAAGGAATATATTTCCCTCATCTCTGGGAAGAACCTTGGCCTAACATATTAACATTGTTTTTCTTCAATCAACTTGTACTCGAGCATTTCGCCATTAATACGTTAGTCCTTGGAGCTGCAGTACACACCATTAACAAAATAATTCGTCCACTTAGTAAATTACTATGGCATCTGAGAATTAAGCTAATTTCGCAACTTTTATATGAAGCAGGAATAACAAATTGAGAAGAAAGATAAATTAAATGTACCTAATCCAATGGCCTCCGAGCTCCTCATCAACCTGAGCCTCTTGCAAGATTCAACAAAAGTCTATTGGAAATTAGAGGTAAAAGCCCATTCACCACGAATGATGTACTGTAAATAAATTTAACGAATCGAATAGAAGTTAAATCTATAACCCTAAGCTAGTTGAGAAAGCAGAATTCGTGTGGTGTTATAAAAATTAATGAATACTCCATTTAATTGGAGTTCTTCTCGTTGCGACTCTTCCTTGATTTGCCATCGGAATCACTGTCGCTCTCCGATGGATCCAAAGGCAATGAATTTTCACGCGATTTGATGGCGGCGCCGGCACGAAAATGAGCTTGCCGGAAAGCGGAATGTGATGCCGCTCAAAATTTATACATTGTTTTGATAATTCCTAGACTGTACTGGTATTCAAAACATGAGAAAAGGTGTGAATATACATTAGAGACAAATATATATTGTTTATAGTTGAGAGATTCCTTGATAGTCTTATAGTACGTATACGAGTTATTTGTTGCCGAACAGACTTGACCTCAAAATTTAGGACTTGGAGGGTAAATTTACCCATTTAAAGCTTATCAATAAATGGCCAAGAGGTCTCGAGACTGAGATATAGTCTTGGTTTCGACTATATCTTTTCATTACTTGTTCCCCAGTTGGGTGCAACATGAGGAACTCACTCATGTCGATCAGCAAGAATTGTACTACGCATATAATTCTTTGCTTATATACTTTTTCCTCGAGGCTTTTCAAGTGTCTGTATTTTGGACTGATATATGCAATGCAAATCCCTCTAATGTGTAATTCTTGTATCTCAGTTGAGTGAAAGATGTGAGTTATGCAAAATTGTGTTAGTTGGTATAGTAACATTCTTTATATTAGCAGGCACCTAATTGCTCATACATCATTATCGGGTGACATGTCCAATACATAATAAGGATTTGTAAGTTGAAGTTGATAATTCCATGCAGGTTTCGGAGTCCTTGCCATTACGTGATGCTTCAGTTGATGCTGTCATTGGCACCCTTGTGTTATGTTCTGTCACAGATGTTAATCTGACGCTGCAGGGTATATAATCTATTTTTTGTTTATGCTCTAATGAACTGTTCAATTCATATGGTTCCTGTTGAATTCATATCGTATATCCCTCAAGCCTTTGTAATAAGACTTGTATCTATCTCATGTATTTTCTTGTACTTATCTCATGTACAGCTTTATTCTATCCTCGGTGAGTGATATCCTTATTCTATCTCAAATAAAGAATTTTTGAGATAAATTAAAATTAAGACAATGGCCTTCAGTAGAGAGAGACGGAGATAAAGGCTAATACTCATAATCCAATCAATGGGAAATATATTCCTTGATAATACATTCATGTTTTGAGTGTACTATACAATGATTAGTATTAGAGTTAATATTGAAGTGTACAAACTGATTGAGGCAATTTACATGAGTTTTTGTAATTCATAGTTGTACCTTATCCCGTGTATAACTCACGTGCCAAAATCATCTTCAAAGAGTTGCCGAACAGACTTGTAAGCATCCGATATTATAAATTCACTCAACTGAGTCCAGGTGAGTGAAGCTGTTTCAGCCGTACTGCCCAACTCATAAGCTCACCACCACGTCTGGTTGCTACATAGATTCTATCCTCCGAACATGAGGATATGAAATTGACTTTGATATCTTTATTTTCTTCCAAAGATATGTGAGAATAAAATTAGACTATCAAAATCTTATGAAGCATGTATATTTATTCTTATGAAGCATGTATATTTATTCTTCAGTCATGTTTCGACCATTATCTATTGTAAGGATATTTACACCTTTGAATGTCCGTCAACCGCAGTTATTAACATGTAAAAACTCATGTTAATTCACACCTTTTCTCATGCCATGAACATGAGATAAGTACCATCCAATGCCAGAAATTACCGTACATAATTTGTGGAAGCTGAGCCTGCCAAGGAAGAGAACCCTCCGGCTGTGGAGTCCGATGAACCAAAGAAAGAGAAGGAGACTAAGGCTAAAAAACCAGCTGCTCCGAGGAAGAGAAAAGCTACACACTAATATTCCAATTGTTGGCTTGGTTGTGGACAGTTCTGCCAGATTCCACGATATATCAGTTTTATTTTGATATCTTGCACATGTTATTTTTACTAGTGAGTGTCTTTACTTTAACCGAGGTTAGTCTTGACACTTACTGGGTATAGATTGTGGTGTACTTATACTACGCTTCTGCATATTTTTGTGCAGATACAGGTATATCGGATCGTGCTAGACACTAGAGTGTTACCCTCTGTTCTTGCTCCACCCTCATCAAAACCTACAAAAATTAAATAAATAAACCCAAAATTGAAAGAAAGGGGGATTAGGAGATAATGTTCCGATACATCACCAAACAAGTAATGAAAATTGTCACCTGAAGCATGGCATTCTCTTGTTCTTGCTTAGCAGCAAGTGCCTGTCGAAGCTCAGCAACCTGTCTTTCTAATTGCTCAAAACCACCTGAATGACCATAGCGGCATTTTATTATAAGTATGACCATACCGGCAATTGAAAAAGAGAACTGTTGCACTTCAGGTGGCTTCTCTTCTGTGGTAGGTCGTTTTGAACTGGTTGAAGATGCAGTTAACAATGCAGGTTTAGTAAAGGATGCACTTCATATCTAGGCTTCTGGAAGAAGGAAAAGAAAACATTACTTTTGAGCATTTGAGAAGCAGACCATAATGCTTAGGTGTGTTTGGTGAATATCCATTAATTATTAGAGTCTATTATTTTGGTTTCGACTAATATCTTTTCATTACTTGTTCCCCAGTTGGGTGCAACATGAGGAACTCACTCATGTCGATCAGCAAGAATTGTACTACGCATATAATTCTTTGCTTATATACTTTTTCCTCGAGGCTTTTCAAGTGTCTGTATTTTGGACTGATATATGCAATGCAAATCCCTCTAATGTGTAATTCTTGTATCTCAGTTGAGTGAAAGATGTGAGTTATGCAAAATTGTGTTAGTTGGTACAGTAACATTCTTTATATTAGCAGGCACCTAGTTGCTCACACATCATTATCGGGTGACATGTCCAATACATAATAAGGATTTGTAAGTTGAAGTTGATAATTCCATGCAGGTTTCGGAGTCCTTGCCATTACGTGATGCTTCAGTTGATGCTGTCATTGGCACCCTTGTGTTATGTTCTGTCGCAGATGTTAATCTGACGCTGCAGGGTATATAATCTATTTTTTGTTTATGCTCTAATGAACTGTTCAATTCATATGCTATAATGTTCCTGTTGAATTCATATCGTATATCCCTCAAGCCTTTGTAATAAGACTTGTATCTATCTCATGTATTTTCTTGTACTTATCTCATGTACAGCTTTATTCTATCCTCGGTGAGTGATATCCTTATTCTATCTCAAATAAAGAATTTTTGAGATAAATTAAAATTAAGACAATGGCCTTCAGTAGAGAGAGACGGAGATAAAGGCTAATACTCATAATCCACGCAATGGGAAATATATTCCTTGATAATACATTCATGTTTTGAGTGTACTATACAATGATTAGTATTAGAGTTAATATTGAAGTGTACAAACTGATTGAGGCAATTTACATGAGTTTTTGTAATTCATAGTTGTACCTTATCCCGTGTATAACTCACGTGCCAAAATCATCTTCAAAGAGTTGCCGAACAGACTTGTAAGCATCCGATATTATAAATTCACTCAACTGAGTCCAGGTGAGTGAAGCTGTTTCAGCCGTACTGCCCAACTCATAAGCTCACCACCACGTCTGGTTGCTACATAGATTCTATCCTCCGAACATGAGGATATGAAATTGACTTTGATATCTTTATTTTCTTCCAAAGATATGTGAGAATAAAATTAGACTATCAAAATCTTATGAAGCATGTATATTTATTCTTATGAAGCATGTATATTTATTCTTCAGTCATGTTTCGACCATTATCTATTGTAAGGATATTTACACCTTTGAATGTCCGTCAACCGCAGTTATTAACATGTAAAAACTCATGTTAATTCACACCTTTTCTCATGCCATGAACATGAGATAAGTACCATCCAATGCCAGAAATTACCGTACATAATTTGTGGAAGCTGAGCCTGCCAAGGAAGAGAACCCTCCGGCTGTGGAGTCCGATGAACCAAAGAAAGAGAAGGAGACTAAGGCTAAAAAACCAGCTGCTCCGAGGAAGAGAAAAGCTACACACTAATATTCCAATTGTTGGCTTGGTTGTGGACAGTTCTGCCAGATTCCACGATATATCAGTTTTATTTTGATATCTTGCACATGTTATTTTTACTAGTGAGTGTCTTTACTTTAACCGAGGTTAGTCTTGACACTTACTGGGTATAGATTGTGGTGTACTTATACTACGCTTCTGCATATTTTTGTGCAGATACAGGTATATCGGATCGTGCTAGACACTAGAGTGTTACCCTCTGTTCTTGCTCCACCCTCATCAAAACCTACAAAAATTAAATAAATAAACCCAAAATTGAAAGAAAGGGGGATTAGGAGATAATGTTCCGATACATCACCAAACAAGTAATGAAAATTGTCACCTGAAGCATGGCATTCTCTTGTTCTTGCTTAGCAGCAAGTGCCTGTCGAAGCTCAGCAACCTGTCTTTCTAATTGCTCAAAACCACCTGAATGACCATAGCGGCATTTTATTATAAGTATGACCATACCGGCAATTGAAAAAGAGAACTGTTGCACTTCAGGTGGCTTCTCTTCTGTGGTAGGTCGTTTTGAACTGGTTGAAGATGCAGTTAACAATGCAGGTTTAGTAAAGGATGCACTTCATATCTAGGCTTCTGGAAGAAGGAAAAGAAAACATTACTTTTGAGCATTTGAGAAGCAGACCATAATGCTTAGGTGTGTTTGGTGAATATCCATTAATTATTAGAGTCTATTATTTTGGTTTCGACTAATATCTTTTCATTACTTGTTCCCCAGTTGGGTGCAACATGAGGAACTCACTCATGTCGATCAGCAAGAATTGTACTACGCATATAATTCTTTGCTTATATACTTTTTCCTCGAGGCTTTTCAAGTGTCTGTATTTTGGACTGATATATGCAATGCAAATCCCTCTAATGTGTAATTCTTGTATCTCAGTTGAGTGAAAGATGTGAGTTATGCAAAATTGTGTTAGTTGGTACAGTAACATTCTTTATATTAGCAGGCACCTAGTTGCTCACACATCATTATCGGGTGACATGTCCAATACATAATAAGGATTTGTAAGTTGAAGTTGATAATTCCATGCAGGTTTCGGAGTCCTTGCCATTACGTGATGCTTCAGTTGATGCTGTCATTGGCACCCTTGTGTTATGTTCTGTCGCAGATGTTAATCTGACGCTGCAGGGTATATAATCTATTTTTTGTTTATGCTCTAATGAACTGTTCAATTCATATGCTATAATGTTCCTGTTGAATTCATATCGTATATCCCTCAAGCCTTTGTAATAAGACTTGTATCTATCTCATGTATTTTCTTGTACTTATCTGAATATACATTAGAGACAAATATATATTTACTATAAATAGCATGGATATACTCATACGATATTCACTCAGGTACAATACCGCAAGGACTTGGAGGGTAAATTGCCCTCCAAGTCTATTATGAGTAAGAGACATAGACAAGTCTTGAGAGATTCCTTGTTCTACTATTCCACTTGATGAAAGACGTTTTGCTATAAGACTATCAAGGAATCTCTCAACTATAAATTCACCCGATATTATATAGCACTAAATTCTTACGTACCAAAGGCGAATTAAGACAGAATATGTGTGTATCTCTAAGATAATAAAGTATGTCCTAACCTCCTTTATGCGTAAACAAAGATGGTTAACATGTCTTCCAGTTCTGGGGTATCCTTAATAAACCCCTCTACCTTCATGAAATAGGGGTAAGGTCTGCGCACACATAAACAAAATCTTATAAAGCATGTATATTTATTCTTCAGCCATGTTGGTATGTGGTTACAAATCTTTGTTCAATCCAATCAAGTTGGAATTTAGATGTGTATTAATAATTTCAGCCTCTTTTCTTTTTAAATTGTCTTAAAAGTAGTCTGTTAATGGTACGTAGGGTCACACTAAAATTACTGGGGTGTAAAAGACGCATTTTGCTAGCTACAACACTAAAAAAATTGGCCAGAAATAAAATGGAGAGTTGCTGAAAATAATATAGGGCATAAGCTGTAACAAGAATGTCATCTAATAAAGTATACTGAACAGCATAAATTCAGATATTAAAAGGATTATTATAAGATCAAATTTAAAAACAGAAAATACAACTGAAAGTTAAAATACGATTCTCTATATTGGGCGCAAATACAAACCACCCACAAAGATCCAGAAAATTTACAATCCTAACCCTGTCTATTACTTCCTACCCTTTCTAGCAGATGCCCTCTTCGCCGGCGACTTTGCCGTCTTAGCTTTAACACTCTTAGCAGTAGGTGCCGCCTTCTTCACCGGAGCCTTTTTCGCCACCGGCTTCGGCGCAGCTTTCCTCGACGGAGTACTCCTTGTAGCAGTTCTCGCCACCTTAGCTGGCTTCTCCTTCGGCTTAGACGCGGCCTTAGTTTTAACAGGAGTTTTAGGCTTCTCCGCAGCTTTCGGCTTCGCTACAGCTGCCGCCTTAGGCTTCACAGCAGGCTTAGCTTTAGCAACAAGCTTCGCCTTAGGCTTTGGCTTCGCCTTTGGTTTAGTAGCAGTTTTTGCCTTTGGAGCAACAGTCTTAGGTTTTGGCTTCGGTTTTGCCTTTGTTGCTTTAGGCTTAGCTGCCGGCTTCTTCTTCGCCGGCGCAGTAGCGGCAGCCTTTGGAGCTACATGGCCACTGTCTATAAATAGCAACACTTGGCTTCACATAACTGTCCATTATATGTGTATAGGGGATATAGAGTGTGGCCACTATCTAAAAATAGCAACACTTGGCTTCACATAACTGTCCATTATATGTGTATAGGGGATATAGAGTGTGGCCACTATCTAAAAATAGCAACACTTGGCTTCACATAACTGTCCATTATATGTGTATAGGGGATATAGAGTGTAGCCATGCCAAGAATAAAAGTTATACTTGTGGCTAGTTATGCCAATGAAATAAGATGATGTGAGAAAGATTATGAAATGAGCTTTGATTCAACTGTTCCAAAATTATTACAAAAATAGAATTGTCTAAAAGCTTATGTACTCAAGTCGTGCCCATATGTGACTGTTTAACTAATGCTATGCTTTGTAAGTATTTCCAATGTATTTTGCATTCTTACATATTCGTGAGTGGAAATTGGTGCAGTAATCGTGGCATGAGAAGCCTGAACAATCTGTGGAGGTGAACCCCTATTTAGTCTGGGGAAATCCCTTATTATTTGACGAGTGTCACCATACTCAAAACAAGTCCTTAGAGGACGTGGCTATTAGGATTGGCTCGGGCCTGATCGGCTGGACTGACCGCTGAGAGCACCCCTTGCAGGAGGTACAGCTTGTTGATGAATTTAGCAATTATCTCATCAACTTGAACTGTCGATTCGGGATGCCATCTGAGATTGTATGTGATAATGGAAAATAATTCATCGGCAACAAAGTAACTAAATTTTTCGAGGATCACAAGATCAAAAGGATCCTATCAATACCGTATTATCCCAATGGGAACGGACAAGCCGAATCGACCAACAAAACCATCATCCAAAACCTTAAGAAGAAATTGACTGATGCCAAAGGAAAATGAAGAGAAATACTTCCCAAGGTCCTATGGGCATACCGCACAACATCGAAATCCAACGCCGGAGCAACACCATTCTCGTTGGTTTATATACTCATTTATGGTCTAATTGCTCAAAACCACCTGAATGACCATCGCGCTATTGGTGATTACTTTTTCCTTTTTCTTAAAAAGGGGAGGTGAATAAGCATAATACACTACGAAAAAGGTAAGCACGACTAAGGTATAATAAGAAAATCAACATTCCAAGAGTCATCTCGCTCAAATATCACCACAAGGCCTAAACATGACTACAACATGTGTAAATAATCAAGTAGTCTCACAATTCATTATAGTATAAGAGAATAACACATGAAACACATCGGGGCATGAATAAGATTAATTCCACCCGATGGAACATCCGTAGTCAATTGTATTTGGTTAATATTTGTTTAGTTATATTTTCTGTTGTCAGTTTTATTTTGATATCTTGCACATGTTATTTTTACTAGTGAGTGTCTTTACTTTAACTAGTCTTGACATTTACTGGGTATAGATTGTGGTGTACTTATACTACGCTTCTGCATATTTTTGTGCAGATATAGGTATATCGGATCGTGCTAGACACTAGAGAGTTGAGCCAGAGCTGCAGAAACTTCAAGGTATACATGTTGTTCCGCTCACAGGCATCAAAGTAACCTTATGTTGATTCCAATGCGTAGGTATATGGTAGTTGTCTTTGCACGTACCTTATCAAAGACAATATTGAGGAGTATATTTCATTGTCAGGGGTGCAAGTATATTTTAAACTCAGGTATAAAATATGGGGTGGCATCTGAGAATTAAGCTAATTTCGCAACTTTTATATGAAGCAGGAATAACAAATTGAGAAGAAAGATAAATTAAATGTACCTAATCCAATGGCCTCCGAGCTCCTCATCAACCTGAGCCTCTTGCAAGATTCAACAAACATTCTGGCAACAGAAAAAAGATCATAAAAGAAATGTTACTAATATAGACATTTAAAAGAAACCCCACGTCTATAATAACAAACAGGATTTAAATTTATTTACAGTACAATTTAAGGCACTATACTACATCAATTTGGCATTTAATTAGAGAAAAGGACCTCAGTATGCATGATGCTTATAAATACGCGAGAATTTATGTACTGGAGTTGCTTCCCTTTATTTTCAAGTTATCAATTTCACTTATTACGAACAGTTATTTATAAATATTTTTAGGTGGACATGAAGAGGGAAATTGATGTAAAACATACTTACTTCCATGGAACGTCTCCAACTAGCATCCAATCCCCATCTATTGTATTGTTGTTGTTATATACAATGTGTAGGTGCGAGATCCGGGTATTGATGAATACAATGTTTGGATAGATTGTATCATTTGCCGTCGCTTCATCATATCACGCACCATCAATATGAAAAATAAACTTGCAAACTTATAAGCTAGAAAACAGGCCTAAAGATGCAGATTCATATGAGACACCAGATGTGGGATAATGGAGGAATAATCTGTCTTCTTTTCTTCCCTTTATCCACTCCCTTGAGGGCATTCGTATAATCTGTTGCTTGTTCATTAAAGGTGACAATAATCGGTTTGTAGGCCAATTTTCTTAATACTTCCTACTTCCAGAAGGACCGAAACCAACTAGACCAAAATCACACTCAATAGGACAAAGAATTAGAAAAAATCAAGCCCCTCCATATTTTGTTTGAACTTTGACCAGAATGATGCTGGATTATTTAGTGCATAAATGTTGAGAGCATTCTGTAAGTGCTAAATGGTAGCCAAAGAGCAACAAAAATTACCTCATCTTCGCTCATAAGATCTAACTTCCTCATCAGATACTTTTGGATGAAAGAAACGGGAATATTTCCATCCCTGCAACAGAATGAAAAAGAACATGAATACTATAACAAAAATGTGCAGACAGTCGCAAAACGCTAAACTAGTGGCTGTATCCGACTATAAGTGGGCAATTTAAATCTAAATTTTAGTGCATGGCTATTTTTCCCTTGACCTTCCTATAGATCCTCTCAGTCTCTATAAGGACCAACCAATTGGTGACAGAAAATCAGAACAGATTGATGCTGGTACTTATAATACCAGAAGAAATACAGTAAAAGGTGGATTATTACGTCCCTTTCAATATTTTCAGAACCAACAACTGATCCAATAATATATTGAAAAGACTGCCAATACATGACAACATTCAGTGAGATAGTGAAAGCAAGAAATTATATGTGAGATGTTCATATAGAGAGGCAACACTTTAGAAGCTATCAAACAAGTGAAGGGAAAAAAGGAACGCAAAGGTAAAAGCTCAATTGGTAAAAATGCTTTGTAAAACATCATGCAGCACACAAATATTAATCATCAAGTTGTCCAAGGAGCTCCAGAGACAGAGAAATGCCTCCTCAGCTTATCCCTAATGGAACAAAGAGGAAGAGCTAATGGTGTTAGATGATTGGCCTATCAACTCTACCAACTAACCACCACTGTAGTTCACAACCATGTCTTTTTTACCTTGCATTCAACCCAATTTTGTAGGTCGAACAACAGGAATTTGTCTCAACTAGTTGCTTATTTAAGGAACACTGTCCTAAACCACTTACACTGAAAGGGCAGACCAGCTCCTCAATGTTTAAAAAGCAGTTCCCTTTGGTACCTTACTTGTCTTCAGCATATTCTGCGTAGACTCCAAAACCCGTATCCTCCGCATATCTCTATCAAGAAATCCAATTAGCAAAACTGTTATCACATGCCAAATGTGAAAGAAGGAATAATCCAATTTGGTTCTCATTGGTGGCCTCTGAAGATCAGTAAGAATCTACTTTATCTTGTAGAATCCTTTTTATATGTATATCTTTCTGAGAAAGAAATTGTATTATCGAAAATTACTTTTGATTTTACTTCCCGTTCATTAGCCACGGTAGCTGCCACTTTTTTATGGAGGGCATACAATATTATAGTGAGACTGTTTTTACATGACCATTTCTCCTTCAAGTTTTTATGTTTAGGTTGAGGCTTTTTCCTTATTTCCTCAGCTAGTTCCTCGGCTAGTCTTTCATTGTAGTACTTAGGGAGGACCCTTTGACTCTTGTAAAGCTGCGAGCTTATTACATCGTATACTCGATGAAATTTTTGATGTCCTTCCTGGCCTATAATTATCCATAGTGTCCAACAAACATATAGTAATAGCTAGATATAGTAATATCTAGCTATTACTATATCTTCTCCATGGTTATGGTAATGCACTTTGAGTACTTGATGTCGGATTGCGCGTTGTTATTGATTTTGAGCATAGTGGTTGAGGTATTTCATATGGACCAGTGTTGGATGAGGTCGCGCATTGCAGTAGAGTTATGTTGAGATATGGCCCCTTGTATTAGATTCATGTGTTTTGTCTCGTGCACCCCATCTACGGAATACACAAGCCAACGATGCACAGCTGATACCAAGCACTCACATGTGCATACGAGTGCGTGGAAGGAATTCAAATAGTTACGCTTCAAGCTGAATCAATGCCGCACGATAAGGAAATAAAAATGGGAAGTTCATCCTAAATGTCCTGTAGCCTCTCGTGTAGCCTCTCGAAGATAGGTATGGACGTCATCATACCGATCTGCAAGACTCTACTTGACACTTATTCATGACTCGTAGACCTATGAACCTAGAGCTCTGATACCAACTTATCACGACCCAAAATCCAACTTGTCGTGATGACATCTAACCCAACCCGCTAGGTAAGCCAATTAATAACTATCCAATTTAATGAGATTTATTGAGACAAATGAATGATAAAGTAGCTGAAACTTTATATATTTTCCAAGGACTGGTAGGACTAATTTTGAGCTTCTAAGTTTTAAAATTTACAAAGCTGGTATAAAATAAAATACATAATCTGTTTAAAATACACATGAATAAATTATAATTCTAAAGCTACCAAGATCAAGAGGCAGCTTTGACCGAAACGAAGGTACTTCTTCAAATTCGACTCCCACCATACACATCAATATCATCATCCAACATCTGCACGCAAGGTGCAGAAGTGTAGTATGAGTACAATCGATCCCATGTACTCAATAAGTAACAAACCTAACCTTAGGTTGAAATTAGTGGCGAGCTTGGACAAGGGTCAGAGTCCAACACCGACAGCCAGGAACAACACATAACTATATAACTGAAGCGGTACAAGTAATAACTCAAAGATATAATGCTCAGCTCGTTAACAATTCCGAAAAATAGGTATGGTTTTCAAGTATAGCAGTAAAACCCAAATCTTTTACCGAAATCACCAAAATATGAGTAAGTTTGTAAAACTATTATTTTTCCCAAAACTTTCAACAGGTAAATGTATCATTATCAGATGGCATGGGGAAAGTACATCTCTATGCTTACATGTCAATGTGTATGAGAAGTCATGAATGACGTAATACCGTACAACACGAGGAAAATGCATCTCTATGCCTATATATCAGGTGTGCATTTCAAATGAAATGTAACACAGTGTTAAAACCATATGCATATTCTCAGAGTATCAATTCACTCAGTCCTTCCAGTCACTCAGTCCTCACAGTTACTCGTTCCTCACAGTCACTCAGTCCTATCAATCACTCGGCACTCGCTCTCGGCACTCGCACTCGGCACTGTACAATACAGATCCAGCCTATAGAATCAATAGCAACTGCGCTCACTGTGGGTGTGCAGACTCCGAAGGGGCAGATCCAGCCCAAGCATTATAATAAGCCAATCATGGTATGAATCAATAATACCTGCAGCGACGTGCAACCCGATCCCATCATGAATCAATAATACCTGATGCGACGTGCAATCCGATTCCATCTATATTACTCATAAACAAGCCCTCGGCCTCACTCACTCATCAATCTCTCCAGTTTTTCGGGCTTACAATGTCATGAAAATCAGTCCAAAAATGATGATATGATGTATCAATAAATGGCAACAGAGACTGAGATACCATATGCAAATGAATGAGTATGACTGAGTATGTAATTGCAATTTAAGCAAAACTCAACAACATATATGACCTTAATGGCTCCCAACAGAATAAACATATAGGCTAAACATGATTTCTAACATGGATCACAACTCAATCACTCTAGCACATAGAGACCTCATGGATAAAAACAAGATCAGGTAACTACACCGTACTATAGAGACAACCGAGTCAAAATTCACACGGTGCACGCCCACAAACCCATGACCTAGTATGTGCATCACCACAACACCAACACATAACAAGCATATTCATGGGTTCATACCCTCAGCACCACGTTTAGAAGCGTTACTTACCTCGAACAAGCTAATTCCAATATCGAGCAAGCCAAATAATACTCCAAAAATGCCATGCCGCGCGTACCAACCTCTGAACGGCTCGAAACTAGCCAAAAGCAACTCAAATACATCAAATAATGTCCAAGAAAATAATGCCAAATGATAAAGGTCGAATATTTAATCAAAACCCCAAAGTCTACCAAAACGTCAAACCCGGGACCGCACCTCGGAACCCAACAAAACTCACAACATTCGACAACCCATTCAATTATGAGTCTAATTTTATGGTATAATTCCTAGATCAAGATCCTTATTGGAATATTCCATATTGTATCCTCATACGGTTGTACTGATACTTGTCCATGCCTAAATTCAGTTACCTTAACATGTTATAAAAAATTGTCCCGTGTTCCTAGTATCCTCATGTTAGAGGTGGAGGTTTTTGACATGTGGGGGATTGACTTTATGGGGCCTTTCATCAGCTCGTATGG
>AWOL01S0100231.1:4973-22306 GCA_000715115.1 Nicotiana otophora
CGTGATATATAATTTATGGTAGGTGAAAAAGTTCTCTTGAAGGTTTCGCCGATGAAGGAAATTATGAGATTCGGAAAGAAGGGCAAGTTGAGCCCAAGGTTTATAGGCCCATTTGAGGTGTTGAGACGAGTTGGGGAGGTTGCTTATGAGCTTGCATTGCCTCCTAGTCTATTAGAAGTTTATCCGGTTTTCCATGTATCTATGCTCCGGAAGTATCATGCTGACCTATCACATGTGTTGGACTTCAGCACAGTTCAGCTAGATAAGAGTTTGGGTTATGAAGAAGAGTCATTTGCCATTGTTGATAAACAAGTTCGCCAGTTGAGGTCCAAGAAGAATTCTGCAGTAAAGGTCCAGTGGAGGGGCCAACCAGTCGAGGAAGTGACTTGGGAGGCCAAGGAAGACATGCGGAGCAGATATCCACACTTATTCAGCACTCCAGGTACAATTCTAAACTAGTTCGAGGACGAACGTTTGTTTAAGAGGTGGAGAATGAATGACCCAACCGGTCATTTTAACTCTTAGAACCTCGTTCCCTAAAATAAAACTTCTTGTATGTGCTTTTAATGATTTATGACTTGCGGGGATAGTTGGTTCGGGATTTGGAAGTGTTTGGGTTGAAACCGGAACACTTGGTTCCTTAAGTTGGCCTTAAAGTGCCAAGTTTAACTTCGGTCAACATTTTGAGAAAACGACCTCGGAATCAGGATTTGACGGTTCCAATAGGTTTGTATGATGATTTTGGACTTGGGCATATGTCCGAATCGGGTTTTGGATAACCCAGGAGCATTTTGACGCTTAATAGTAAAAATTAACTATTTGAAGGTTTAAACTTCTTTAAATTTGGTTTGGAGTAGGATTTTGAGTAATTGAACTCCGTTTGGAATTCCGAGTTTGGGAATAGTTCCGTATAGTGATTTAAGACTTGCACGCAAAAATTCGTGTCATTCCGAGTAGTTTAAGTATATTTCGGCGCATTGGAAGTAAATTAAAGAACTTGAAATTCTTATGTTTGAATCAATTTGGTTTAGGGTATGATTCTTAGATTTGATATTGTTTTAGGCATTCCGAGAGTTCGAGCGAGTCCGTTTTATGATTTCAAACCTGTTGGTATGTTCGGGTGGGGTCCCGGGGACCCAAGTGTCAATCGAACGAGGCTCAGACCAAGCTGGAAGTTGGGAGCCAAAACTGAAGCTCCCTGCTACTGTCAAAATCGCACGTGCGCTTGGCCAGTCGTAGGTGCGACATTCGCAGATACGATAGAAGCTCGCAGGCGCGGAACTCGCAGATGCGAGATTTCTTCGCAGAAGCGGAAAAAGGGAAGGGGAGACCATCGCCGCAGATGCGGAATTTTGGTGCACCTGCAGTCGCGCATGTGCGAAGCAGTGTGCGCAGATACGAGTTTGGCCAAGGCTAGTGAGACTCGCACCTGCGAGGATTTTCCGCAGGTGCGAACGCCGCAGGTGCGGTACTCATTCCACAGGTGCGAAAAACCTGTCGGGGCAGAATGGTTGAAAAGTCGGGGCTCAGACATTTTGAGCCCATTTTTTCTCTATTTCAGGGCGATTTCAGAGCTTTTGAGAAGGGGATTTCAACTAACAACTTGGAGGTAAGTTAATTCTACACCCCTTGAGTTAAATACATAGATTATAAGTAGATTATAACTAGTAAATCTTAGAAATCAAAAGTTTAGGTGAAAAACCTAGATATTTATAAAAATGTGATTTTAACCACGAAAATAGTTATGGAATTAAGTAGAAATTATATATCTGAATTCTTGAGATTATGGGTAACGTTTTCATCCGAACATTTCCAGAATCCGGGCACGTGGGCCCGAGATGAATTTTAGGAATTTTACCATTTTGGATAGGGTCATTTATTTAATAGATGAATTTCGAATTATTGAACATATATTAATTATTCTATATAACCTTTGGATAGTTTCAGATTTTTCGGCATCGATTCGAGAATTTTACGCGACGCGATAATCGAAAAGTGGACTTTGAGACGAGGTAAGTTTCTTGTCTAATCTTGTGAGGGAAAAATTACCCCATAGGAATTAAATTGAATAATTATTGCTAATTGCGGGGCCTACGTACGTACGAGGTGACGAGAGTCCGTGCATAGCTAATATAAATGCTAAAGTTCGGGTAGTTTAGGACTCAAAGTATGAATTACTTGTGTAAATTGTATTCCCTGATTAATTAATATTAAATTGATATATATGAATATATTGTGAATTGTTAGATAAAGATATTAAAGAATGAAAATCCCATATGCTCGATTTTCTGTTTTAATTAATTAATTTTTAAAAAAAATTGTTCTTCCTCCCGAATTTATCTCATAATAAATATACTCTCCTTCCGGAGGTACATAAGAAAATGTCCTCCTTTCTTATGGAGCGGGCCGAATGCCTCGGCAGGATAGATGCATCTATGGATCGTGCTGCACGTCCCTCGATAGTGTACACGACACTCTGGATCGGGCCGTACGTCCTCGACAGAAATCGTGCTTAATAATAATAATTACACGATACTTTAATAATTTATTTCAGCTTGCGAAGCTAATTGATAAATTAGAAAAAATCTCTGGAATTTAATAAATTATTATTCTTGCTTGTTAAAGAATTAATTGTTATTCCTGTAAATGATATTTAATTGATAAATTGGAAATTATTTGAATTGAAGGGATTTAATTAATATATTGAGAATTGTTGCATTTGAAGGAATATGATTATTTTCGTTGATTAAATAAATTATTTTAAATTCTGTAAATCATGCTGATTTAAATATTCTAGTCGTATTTCAATTATTATTATTGACCCATAGTGAATGTCAAAGTCGGCCATCTCATCTTTACCACTTCGAGATTAGGCTTGATACTTACTGGGTACACGTTGTTTACGTACTCATACTAGACTTGCGCACTTTTTGTGCAGGACCTGAGGCAATTACTAGTGGGGGACCTATTGTCTTACACCCACGCTATCCAGGGGCATAGTGGTGAGCTGCCTTTCTGAGCCGTTCTGCAGCTACTAGTGTCTCTCCTTGTATTTTGCATTCTGTCTATTTTATTTCAGACAGTATTTGAGGTTTTGTATAATCTACTAGATGCTCATACACTTGTGACATCAGGTCTTGACACACATATTGGTAGAATTTGGCGTCTTATTATTTTTCTTGATTTTAAATTTTGTCAATATATGCTTATTTTATTAAGTCAAAGATCAAGATCGAGGACTCTACGTACGAAGGCCGCACGATTCACATTGGTCGAAGATGGAACACTATATATAAGGATGTTCGATAGACCATTGGCAATATTTTTGGGGCCAGGAGATACCGACTACGTCCTACGAGAAATACACGAGGGCACCTGCGAAAATTATTTCGGTGCCGAATCATTGGTTCACAAAGTCATCAGAGCAGGATACTATTAGGCCGATATAGAAAACGATATAAAAGAGTTTGTTTGAAAGTGCGACAAATATGAAAGGTATGCGCCGATGATTCACCAACCCGGAGAGCAACTCCACTCAGTCTTATCTCCATGGCCATTCATAAAATGGGGAATGGATATCGTCTTCCATCTACCATCGGCCACAGGTAAAGCTAAATTTATTTTGTTTATGACTGACTATTTCTCTAAGTGGGTTGAAGCACAGGCTTTCGAGAAAATTAGAGAGAGAAAATTCATAGACTTCATCTGGGACTACATTATATGCCGATTCGGGATGCCTGCCAAGATCGTATGCGACAATGGAAAGTAATTCGTGGGCACCAAAGTGACAAAGTTACTCGAAGATCACAAAATAAAAAGGATCATGTCGATGACATATCATCCTAGTGGGAACGGACATGCCGAATCGACAAACAAGACCATCATTCAAAATCTAAAGAAAAGATTGAACGACGCTAAGGGAAAATAGAGAGAAATATTGCCCGAAGTCCTTTTGGCATATCGAATAATGTTAAAATCCAGTACGGGGGAAACACCGTTCTCTTTAGTATATGGCGTCGAAGCTCTAATCCCGGTTGAAGTCGGGGAACCTAGCGTCAGGTTTCGATATACAACGGAAGAGTCAAATTATGAAGCTATGAATACAAGCCTCGAATTGCTAGATGAAAAATGGGAAGTCGCCCTCGTTTGAATAGCTGCACAGAAACAGTGGATTGAAAGGTACTACAATCGAAGAGCCAATCTTCGACACTTTAAAATCGGGGACTTGGTTTTGAGAAAGGTCACCCTCAATACTCGAGACCCAAACGAAGAAAAACTTGGCCCAAACTGGGAGGGACCGTATCAGGTCCTCGATATCATCGGAAAGGGATCCTACAAATTTGGCACGATGAACGGCGAACAATTACCAAACAATTGGAACATATCACTCCTCAAAAGACATTATTGTTAAGGTACGACCTTCTCCATTTTCATTTATGTTTTATACTAACCATTTGTAGGTGTTTAATCGAAGACACCAAAAGATTCTTCAAACACAAAGTCCTTAAGTCTGAAAGCACGCATTGCACTTTGTTTTCCTTAGACCGGTTTTTGTCCCAAATGGGTTTTTCCGGCGAGATTTTTAACGAGGCAACCATTATTCGTGCTAACTTAGAGCAATCCAACAGTATCCGAGGCTCATTTACAATCAACCTCGAATACTGGGGGGCATCACCCTCGGATAGTTACAAGGAAAATACTTCGTGTCGACAGGGTCTCCATAGGTAAAGGACCAAACGGTCAAATGAACCGTGTCCATGTAGATTACTCGAGCCCAAATGGCAAAACATGTACGCGTGTATAATCTATTGAAAAAAGTATTTTTCCTTACCAGATGTTCCATTTCTTAGAGAAAACTTATACTTTATAATTTCATACTTATGATCTATTGTGAAAACTGGCTTAAGGGCCGATCACAACTGAAGTTCAAACAATTTACCCTATACTCAGGGACTGCCGTCCAAAAAATCGACATGATCGAATTACTAAACCTCGAAATCATAAGACCTTAAAAAGGCAATACTCAATTTTATAGGCCACGGCTACCCCACTCGGGGACTGACACTTCGAACGGGTTCGAAGTATAGCAGGGAAACAAGCCTAAGGGGCAAATCCCAAAATAAAGGCTACGACCAAATTAACACGGTTTGGAGACGTCCGAATTTCGTTATAAAACAGGCCTTCAAATATTCTCATAAACCGGTTAAAAAAGGCAACCCTCAGCTGAATTACTAAAGGTCTCGATAATATCGACCCTCGAAAAACCCTAAGGGGTAGCGAATTGTTTGAATTCCCGGACAATTTTGTGCTAAGGCATAACGAAGTAAAGGATTTCGATAACACGAATCCTCGAAAAACCTAATGGGTACAAATTAATCTCATGCTAAGGCATGACAAATTTTTATGATTAATCTTTCAAGCCGAAAAAGGGGAAAAGCCATTCTTTTGAGGCCATATCGGCCTAATTCAAGAGCCTAAGGGCCATTTTATTTATTTTTTGAGTTCGAGAAATCGTCCTTACTCAACTAAAACCTAAGGTTCATTGGGCGCCATCACGACCTATAGGTGAAATTGGGTCGTGACAACAACTTCCCTTCTTAGTTTATCATGTCATGTATCACTTTATCAACCATCTCAATCCTGCTGAATGGAAATAGGACAGACCCCTTCTCCCCCTCTAGGGAAATTAGACAGGGGACCCCTTATCCCCTACATCTTTATTATGTGTATGGATAGGCTCTCTAAATAGATTGACCATGAAGTTTACTTAACCAATTAGTTTCCTATCTCCATCAGCATAAGTGGGCCCAGGATCTCACACCTCTTCTTTGCTGATGACCTTACCGTTTTTGCCAGAGCTAACAGAAAGAACTGTGAAACCATAATAAGAACTCTCAATGCCTTCAACTCAGTCTCTAGCAGAAGGTAAATATGATCAAGCCTAAAGTCATATTTTCAATAAATACCAACCCTATTGACCTAGAATTTTTCCCAGCATACTGGGCATTAAAGCCAGTAACAACTTTGGTAAATACATGAGCTTCCCCATCTTTCATAAAAACCCACTCATGGGGACTTCCAGTTCATTCTTAACAATATAAATACTAAGTTGGCTAGCTGGAAAACTTTGTTCCTAAACATGGCCGGACGTACAGCCCTGGCCAAGGCTAGCTTTGGTAGTATCCCTAACCATGTGATGCGATTCATTAAACTCCCAAGTAGCACCTCCAATAAAATCAACAAAATCCAGAGAGATTTCATATGGGGTACTACTGCTGAGAAGAGAAAAATGCATATGCTCAGCTGGGATGTCATTACTAGATCCAAGCCACATGGTGGCCTTGGTATCCAAAAAACTAAGATGAAAAATAGGGCATGCCACTTATGCCTTACTTGGAGGATTTTTCATAAGCCTGATGTATTATGGGCTAAAATGCTTATTGCCAAACACTGCAAACTCATACCATTAGAAGGAAGTCCTCATCTAATACTTGGCAATACATTATTGATGGATGGAGAATCTGTAATAAAGCTTCCGTGTGGAGTTTTAATAAGGGGAATATACTGAATTTTCTCGTTGATAGTTGATCCCCACATGGGCCCCATAGATACCCTTATTAATGGCCCTAAACTAAATGGGGAAGATTTTGCATCAAGATATCTTCCCTTTTTAGCAATAAGAATTGGAACTTAGAAAATCTCTCTTTCACCATCCCTAACACTCACTATCAATAACACTTTCATCAATCATACTTCTGGGAGAGAGGACAAATTCATATGGGGCCTCACAAGTAGTGGCCTATTCTCTTCACAGTCTGCTTCTTCTTTTCTACTAACTCAAGGGAGCACACCATGTAATATGACCATTAATTTGGCTTCTTTTCAAGTGGGGGCCAAGTTTTCATTGACATTTGCCATGACATCATATCCACTATAATAACATTTGTGGAACAAGTTTTCATGACATTTGCCATAATATCATATCCACTATTAGGCCAAGGATTTCTTTCTATAAATAGAGGAGCTTCTCCTCATTTGTAAACATACAAATTCAAGAGCTTTTCAATTTTGTCTTTCTTTTTCCTCCTTTAT
This sequence comes from Nicotiana otophora, assembly GCA_000715115.1. NCBI lineage: Eukaryota > Viridiplantae > Streptophyta > Magnoliopsida > Solanales > Solanaceae > Nicotiana > Nicotiana otophora. The sequence goes on from AWOL01S0100231.1 coordinate 12,066, forward strand.
TTTATTATAGAGTATTTTGTAAGAGAGTGAGTGTTGGAAAATACTTGTGTGAACCCTTTCTTTGGAGTGATATTGTGAAGTTTTTCTCTTGTGGTATTTGGGACTAATTAGAGTATTTACTCTAATTTTGTACTCTCTTTTGTACTCTTGTTGGTATCGTGAAATTGCTCTTCTCCGCTTGTGGACGTAGGTCACTTTGAATGAACCACGTTAAATATGTGTCTTATTTATCTTCTTTAATTGTCCTTATTATCAACTTGAATTGTCTTTGTTATTTTTATTATAACGTTGTTCGGCTAAATTTCGCACTACCTGGGTTTCCGATCATAACAAATTGGTATCAGAGCCGGATCTAACCGGGTTAGTTTCAGTAGTCAATATGAATCTAACAAAGACTTATGTTGAAAATTTTGATCGAAGTGCAAACTTAGGAATGTGGAAATTAAAGATGAAAGCTATCCTAATTCAGGATAACATAGATTTGGCACTGCAAGGAAAGGAGAATAAGCAGGATAAAATAACAGACGATGAGTTTGCCGTCATTGACAAAAAGGCAAAAATATGTATTATTTTACATCTCTCAAATGAGGTTTTGCGTGAAGTTGCTACAAAAAACTCAGCCAAAGGCATATGGAAAAAGCTGAAAACCCTGTATATGAAAAGAATAGTAGAAAACAGACTTTACCTAAAATAAAAACTCTACACTTTTCGTATGTCTGAAGGTACCTCTATACTTACACATCTTGATACTTTTGATTCTCTTCTTATGGATTTAAGTAATATAGATGCCGAAATCAAAGATGAGGATCAAGATGTGTTATTACTTGTTTCATTACCCAGTCGTTTAAGCATATAAGAGATACTATGCTTTATGAAAATGATAATATCTCTTATAAATATATCAAATTTATTTTAAAATCAAAAGAACAAATAGATAGAGATATTACTAGGGAAACTAGTGGGAACCAAGAGAAATGCTTATTCATAAGAGGTAGATCTAATATGAAAGATTCAAGTAGTGAAGAGACCTAAATCAAGGTCAAAATCCAAATACAGAAATGTCATCTGCAAATATTGTCATAAGAAAGGTCACATTATTTCTAAATGCTTTAAATTGAAAAACAAAGAAAAGCATACAGAAAAGAAATATGAGCACATAAATACTAACACTGCCGAAGCAAGTGTAGCTGTTGATGAGACTGAGGAAACTATTTTTTTAGCAACTAATAATAGTTTCAAATCTAATATTGAGTGGATTTTAGATTCGGGTTGTTCTTATCATATGTGTCCCAATCAGGATTTATTTACCACATATGAATCTATTAAAGGTGGAGTTGTCTTGATGGACAATAATGTTGCCTACAAAGTTATTAGAAAAGGTACAGTTCGAATCAAAATGCACGATGGTGTGGTGAGAACTCTCACTGATGTTAGGTATGTTCCTGACTTGAAGAAAAATCTCATCTCTTTGGGCACTCTAGAATCTCTTGGGCGCAAGTACACAGGTGAAGGTAGAGTTCTGAAAGTTTCTCATAGTGCTCTTGTGATCATGAAAGTATGTAGATCTGGTATGTTGTATACTCTATTGGGATCTACTGTTACAGGTGCTACTGCAGTTTCAATATCAGATAAATCAGATTTCGACATCACCAAATTGTGGCATATGCAATTGGGGCATATGAGTGAAAAAAGTCTTTCCATCATCAACAAAAGAGGTCTCTTATGTGGCCAAAGTACTAGAAATATGGAGTTCTATAAACATTGTGTGTTCGGGAAGCATAAAAGAGTCAGCTTCAAATCCCTAGTGATTCATAGAACAAAAGGTACTTTGGATTACATTCATTCAGATCTTTGGGATCTTTCATGTACCCCATCAAAAGGTGATGCCAGGTATATGTTAACTTTCATTGATTATTATTCAAGAAAAGTTTGGGTTTATTTCCTAAAAAATAAAAGTGATGTTTTCTTAACTTTCAAACAATGGAAAGTTTTGATTGAGAAGCAAACAGGAAAACAGGTTAAGCGAACAGATAATGGCTTGGAATTTTGTAATGATGAATTCAACAAATTTTGCAATAATGAAGGAATTGCTCGACACCATACAGTGAGAATGACACCTCAGCAAAAAGGGTGTGGCAGAAAGGAACAAATAGAATTCTTTTGGAAAAGGCTCATTGCATGATTTCAAATATTGGGTTGACAAACGTCTTTTGGGCAGAAGCTATCTCTATAGCTTGTTATATTGTCAACCGAGCTCCTTCTGCACCTTTAAACTTTAAGACTCCAGAGGAAATGCGGTCAGGTACTCCTGCTTATTCTTCTGATTTAAAGATATTTGGTTGCCCTGCATACATGCATGTAAATGATGGAAAATTAGATCCAAGGCTAAAAAGTGCATTTTTCTTTGGTATGCATCTAGGGTGAAAGAATACCGACTATGGTATCCTAATCCCACAACACAAAAATTTATAATTAGCCGAGATGTGACATTTAATGAATCCTCTATGTTACATTCTAGAAAAGAGTCTTCTAGTTCTTGTAATACAGATAAAAAAAAGAGTACATAAAAAACAGATGGATGTTGAGATTGGCATTCCTTCTGAGCCAAGCTCATCAACTTTGGAGCAAAATACAGTTGAAACTCCTGAAGTTGAGTCAGAAGCTGAAATTCCTGAAGTTGAGACTCTTGAAGGTGAATCGGAAGAAGAGGAGTATTCTATAGCCAAACATAGACCAAGAAGAGAAAGTAGATAACCATTAAGGTTTGGAGATTATGTTGCATTTGCTTTTTTCAGTTGCACAGGAAACTGAAGAAATTGGAGAACCATCAAAATATTCAGAAGCAGTTTCTGGTGCTGACTCAGCCAAGTGGCTCATTGCAACGAATGAAGAAATTGAGTCTCTCCACAACAATGGTACTTGGTCTCTTGTGAAGCCTCCATCAGGAAAAAGAATTGTTGGTTGTAAATGGGTCTTCAAGAAAAAGGATGGCATTCCAGGGGTTGAAGATGGGAGGTATAAGGAACGATTAGTTGCAAAGGGCTATAGTCAGGTACAAGGAGTTGATTTTAATGATATTTTCCCACCTATTTTAAACATAGATCTATTCGTGTCTTGCTTGCCTTAGTTGCCATGTATGATTTGGAATTAGAATAGCTTGATGTTAAGACAACTTTCTTACATGGCAAACTTGAGGAACAAATATACATGCATCAACCCGAAGGATTTGAAATTGAAGGAAAACAAGATCACGTTTGCTTGTTGAAGAAATCCTTGTATGGATTAAAGCAATCTCCAAGACAATGGTATAAAAGGTTTTATTCCTTTATGTCGGGTCATGGTTATTCGAGGAGCATGTATGATAGGTGTGTTTACTTTCGAAAGTTAAATGATGGTTCATTTGTGTACCTATTATTATATATTGATGACATGCTCATTGCTGCTAAGGATTTGACAGAAATTCACAATTTGAAAAGTCAGCTGAAAAGTGAATTTGAGATGAAAGAGTTTGGAGCAGCTAAGAAAATCCTCGGCATGGAGATCAAAAGAGATCGAGGAGCTAACAGGCTATTCTTGACCCAGAAAAAGTACTTGGAGAAAGTCTTGGAGAGGTTTGGCATGAAAGATTCTAAACCACTTAATACCCTCTTGCCACTCATTTTAAGTTATCAGCTGCGCAGTCCCCACAGTCAGAGGAAGAAGAGAGGTATATGTAATAAATACCTTATTCCAGTGCAGTCGACAATATTATGTATGCAATGGTGTGCACACATTCAGATATTTCCCAGGCAGTAAGTGTAGTGAGCCGATATATGGCTTTCCCTAGTAAAGCACATTGACAGGCTGTGAAATGGATTCTCAGATACTTGCAAAGGTACTTTAAACACACGTTTGGAGTTTGGAGAAATACTAACTCTTTGGTTGGTTTTGTAGTCTCAGATTATGCAGGTGATTTTGACAAAAGAAGATCACTCACTCGCTATGTATTTTGCATTGGTGGTTGCGCTATCAGTTGAAAAGCTACATAACAACGTGTACTAGCTTTATTTACTACTGAAGCAGAATATATGGCAGTGACCGAGGCGATCAAAGAAGCCTTATAGTTGAAGGGTTAATTTCCTGAACTCAGTTTACACCAAGGTGGTATTACTATTTTTTGTGATAGTTAAAGTGCCATTCACTTAACTAAAGACCAAATATATTATGAGAGGACGAAGCATATTGACATCAAGTATCATTTTATCCGGAAAACCATTGCTGATGGAAAAGTCTTTGTTCAGAAGATCAACACCAGAAACAATCCTACTGATATGTTCACAAAGCCTCTTCCAATTGGCAAGTTCAAGTTGTGCTTGAACTTGATTTCTATTTACCAAGAATAATTTAGCCTATATGGGCTTTTGCGGAGAAGCTGGAGAAAATTTACTATATATAAGCCAAAATTAGACCAAGGTGGAGATTTATAATATGACCATTAATTTGGCTTATTTTGAAGTGGGGCCAAGTTTTCATGACATTTGCCATGAAATCATATCCACTATAACAAAATTTGTGGACCAATGTTTCATGACATTTATCATGACATCATATCCACTATTAAGCCAAGGATTTTTTGCTATAAATATAGGAGATTCCCCTCATTTGTAAACACACCAGTTCAAGAGCTTTTAACTCTTGTCTTTCTTTCTCCTCCTTTATTTTATTATAGAGTATTTTGTAAGAGAGTGAGTGTTGGGAAACACTTCTATGAACCCTTTCTTTGGAGTGATCTCGTAAGGTTATTCTCTTGGGGTATTTAGGACTAATTAAAGTATTTACTCTAATTTTGTACTCTCTTTTGTACTCTTGTTGGTATAGTGAAATTGCTCTTCTCCGTTTGTGGACGTAGGTCACCTCTTCTTTAATTGTCGTTATTATCAATTTGAATTGTCTTTGTTATTTTTATTAAAAAGTTATTCGGCTAAATTTCGCACTACCCGAGTTCCGATCCTAACACACCACTAGGCCAGAAATCTTCCTTCACCTGGATCTGGAAACTTAATGCCTCAAACATATCAGATTTTTCACATGGCTACTAACCCACAACAAATTACCGACCAATAAGTACCTCCACAACATAGGTCTCCACCTAAACCCCTCATGCACTGTGTGCAATGACCCTGAGGAATCCATTAATCACATATTCTTCCACTGCACTATTGCTAAATCCTTCTAGAGTACCCTATGTCAATGCTTTACCAATCAAGCACTACCTCCAACCCCTCATCTTCAACCCTAATTCCTAGCATAAGATCCGGTACAAACTTAAGGACACAACCTTCAATGATTGCATCCAGTGGCATTTCCTCCTCTATTTATGTTTCTGGAACATTTGGCTAACTAGGAACAACAACCTCTTTAACAACAAAAAAGATTAGGCCCCAATGCAAAATGTTATCACTAAGGCCATGGAATACCACCTAATAGACAGGAATAACCTCGAAAAGCCGTAGGTTACAATTTATGTCAAATGTGATCCTAGGGGGGTGGGGGAGAGGGAGTCATCAGAAATCACTTTGATGGCTGGATTATTGGTTACATGGAGGGTTTCCCTATCATCACAAACAATCTAACCATAGCTAAATGCACTCTTCCAATGGCTAAATCTAGCAATAGAACACAAGCTGGCCCCTTAATCATAAACAATGAATCATTGGAAGTCATCAAAATGCTAAATGATGAACACTTGTTGTTACGACCCAAAACCAACTCGTCGTGATGACGCCTATCATAGTACTAGGAAAGCTGACTGCTCAGACATTTCCAACACTTTAAATCTTTGAAAGATACGAAAATAGTTAATTAAAAGAAAATATTTTAAAAATAGTATCGGAAGTCATAATTCAATACATAATCTCTCCCAAAACTGGGGTGTCACCAAGTACATGAGCATCTACATAAAGATATAGTCTACTACACCTTCTAGAAAATAAACTAAAAGATAAAATGAAAGATAATGGAGGAGAGTTAAGGTCTGTGAATGCCAAGCAACTACCTCTATGATCTCCGAAGGTCCGGACTCCGCAACTCAACAACCGCCATGACCGGCAATATCTGGATATGCACAAATCTAACCTTTGGACTGAAAGTCGTGACGAGCTCAACAAGTGTAGTCCAGCATAGAAATAACAGTACAGAAATGTAGGCATGCTTTCACGTTCAACAATTAAACTCAATACAAGTAAGATAGATCAATTTTGAATGATATGAGGAGTATGACCTCTCTATATCTATATGCCAATGTACATGTTGTATGTGATGCACCACACTGGGAGCCTCGTGTACTCATACCCTCAGAATACTCAATCACTTAGTACTGTATATGGCCAATCCAGCCCAGGGAAGATTCATCCCAAATATATATATATATACTGACAGTTAGTCACTCAGTACTGTAAAAGGGCAATCCAGCCATGGAAAAATCCATCCCCAAATATAAATAATTCGGGCAAGATCTATGTCGAGGGAAGATCCATCCCTCACTATAAATCAACTGCGCTCACCGTGGGTGTGCAGACTACGGAGAGGATCCCTTATCCCAAGCTCTATAATAAGCCAGATCTAGGCATAAAGAAATAAAACATGATGCGGCGTGCAGCCCGATCCCATAAATATCACTCACAATCAAGCCCTCGGCCTCACTCAGTCATCAATCTCTCCAGTCCATCAGGCTCACAACGCTCATTCTAAGCAGTTCTAATCAATGATACGAGATATGACAATACATAATAACAGAGACTGAGATGTGATATGAAATGATGAATAAGACTGAGTGCATAACTGTAATTTCACAAATAAGTCAACAGTAAAGAACGACCATTATGGATCCCAACAGTACCAACATATAATCTAAACATGATTCCTAGCATGAATCACAGCTCAAGTGCTCTAACACATAGAGTGAAACAAGAATGTTCAGATAAAATGGCTACGCAACTCCAGGGAAATTACAAAATTACAATTTCTACGGTGCACGCCCACACGCCCATCACTTAGCATGTGTGTCACCTCAATATCTATCACATAACACGTAATTCAGGATTTCATACCCTTAGAAGTTTAGAAGTGTTACTTACCTTAAATTGTGCAAATCCTTACTCCAACAAGCCATTTCCTCGCAAAATAGCCTCTGAATACCTCGAATCTAGCCACAAACAGTACGATACAATCATTACGAGCTGAAGGAATCAATTCCATAAGAAAATACCAAGTTCTAAATCAAAAGTCAAAAGTCAACTCAAAGTTGGCCCCCCAGGCTCACATCTCGGAATCCGATAAAAGTCACAAAATCCGGAAGTCCATTCAACCATGAGTCCAACCATACCAAATTTACCAAAATCAGACACAAAATCGTCACTCAAATCCCCATATTAAACTCTCCAAATCCATAACCTCAAACTCCCAAATTCCACCTTAAAAGCACACAAACTAGGTGGGAAATCCATTGGGGAAACAAGATTATCGAATAAAAATGAGCACAAGTGACTTACCTAAAGAAACCCCTCGAAAATCCTCTTAAATATCTCCCAATCCCGATCTTGAAATGTTCAAAATGAAGAAAAATCGCGAACCCTAGAATAAATATGCATTGCCAGTGGCTCCACTTCTGCGGTTCATTTAGCCGCTCTTAGCGACACCGCTTTTGCGGTCAGGGGTCCGCACCTGGGAACTTACACTCAACCCCCGACCTGCTGCTTCTGCGGCCAAGGTCTCGCACCTGCGACCCTGCGTCCGCTTCTGCGCGCCTAGAGCCAAGTTCTAAATTCCGCACCTGCGACCACAATTTTGCTTCTGCGGACTCGCAAGTGCGCTCCTACTTCTGCACCTGCGATACACCTAAGGCCAAACCAAATCTCGCTTCTGTTCCACTCCAGCCGCACCTGCAGCGAAGACCCTCGCATGTGCGATCACACCATAAGGCTCCCATGCACTAAGTCTCATTTTCGATCCGTTAACCATCCGAATTCAATCCTAGGCCCCCGGGACCTCAACCAAATACACCAACAAGTCCTAAAACACAGTATGAACTTAGTCGAGCCCTCAAATCACTCAAACAATATAAAAACATGAATCATACCCCAATTCAAGCCTAATGAAACTAAGGAAATTCTAACTTCTAGAAACGATGCCGAAACCTATCAAATCACGCCCGATTGGCCTCAAAGTTTGCACACAAGTCACAAATTATACCACAAACCTATTCCAACTACTGGAATGCCAATACGAGCCCAGTAACCACAAAGTCAACTCTCAGTCAAACTTCTAAATTTCCAACTTTCGTCATTTCAAGTCTATTTCAACTACGGACCTCCAAATCACAATACGAACACACTCCTAAGTCCAAAATCACCCAACGGAGCTAACAGAACCATCAAAAATCCATTTCGAAGTTGTTTACACATAAGTCAACATCCGGTCAACCATTTCATCTTAAGCTTTCAACCTTGAGAATAAGTGTCTCAACTTATCCCGAAACCTCTCCGGACCCAAACCAACTACCTTGGCAAGTCACATAAAAAATATAAAGCATAAAATGAGCAGTGAATGAAGGAACATGGCTATAACTCTCAAAATGACCGACCGGGTCGTTACACTTGCCTTATGACCCTATTATTTTTGAATGTAGGTCCTTGATGGCCAGTTAGGGAATCCAGTCATCAGCCATAGTTTCAGAGAGCAGAACCAGGTGGAAGATCTCCTAGCTAAGGAAGGAGCTAAGTGAAACTTTTTGACTGGACTTGAATTTTGGTAGTTACTCCGGTGTTTGCCAACGATGCTTTGTGGTCAGACATCCTAGAAACTACATTTAATAGAAAAGCTTTGGGTTGTAATATCATTAACACTCTTCCAAACAATGATGTTTACCTGGACGACCCCATGAACATGCAAGTACTGTAATTATTATTTTGTTTATGTAGTATCTAGTTTACCAAAACAAAAGGATGGGAGGGTCCCATTAGTAGTATATTTTTGATGCATTTGTTTCAAACTATGTAACATAAGTTTAAGTACTACAAAAATTCAACATAACTTTTAGTTTTATACATATTTACGCACTCATACATATTACTAATTCTACTTTAGTTTGTATATACTAAGCCTTTGTTGATAAAAAAAAAGGAACTCAATAACAATCAAATTCGGGTGGACTTTTTTGTTGATGAAATAAGTGATATATCATTAACAAGCACCAAGAAGATGCAAAGACTACAAAAGAGATAAATTCTCAGCTCAATAAAAGACAAAAATCTATCACAGAACTAGTGAGCTGATGAATTCAAGGAAAGTATCAATACTAAATATAGGAGTGTGGTTAACCCAACTAAAAATATTAACCAAACATCTAGCCTTGAGAGTATGGGTGGGAGTTTAGATGTCATCAAAATATCGTTGGTTCTTTTCTATCCATATGCACCACAAAATGTAAGCAAGAACAATTGCCCAGATCCTTATGATGGATTTCCCAACTTTCCAGGAGCACCAGCTCTTAAAGACCTCTCTGATATTGCCTGACATAGACCATTGCATCCCAAAAAGTGACAAAAACATATTCCAAATGTCGACCGCAACTGGGCACTGAAGTAATAAGTGGTTGATAGATTCTGCATTGCTATGGCACATGTGACATCTGTTAGCTAGCTGAAAGCTCCTCTTGATTAGGTTATCCTATGTTAAACAAGCACCATTTAGGGTGATCCAACTAAAGCGTATGACTTTTGGCAGCAGTTTGGTTTTCCAGACTAGCTTTCAAGGCCATTGGTCAATCAGGTCCTTGTTTGAGCTCAATAGAAGATAACATTCCTTGACTAAGTAAGCACCTTCCCTGCTATTGCCCCATTTGAGCTTGTCCCCTATTTAATTTGAAATTAGGATGTCCTGGATATTAGCAATGAGTGAAAAGTACTCTTCCAGCTCCCCATCATTTAGGTTTCTTCTTAGAATCAGGTTCCAAGAGTTGTCCTCCCTGTTTTGGGCTATAGTGGAGTCTGGATTACTTGCAATCATAAATAGTCTGGGGTAGGCCTCTTTTAGAAAAGTGGTTCCCACTCATTTGTCCCTCCAAAATTGTATGTGTGCCCCATCTCAACCTGTAAGGAAGTGTTCTAGGAGAATTCTTCCCATAAGTTCCTGATTCCTTTCCATAACCTTGTTCCACGAGGTGATCTGATGAACCTAACCTATTATTTTCTGTTCCCCCCCCC
>AWOL01S0100240.1:9847-20202 GCA_000715115.1 Nicotiana otophora
AAATAATACTAATAGTAATAATTGTACTTTTAAATTATTATTAATTTTTACCCTATATATATATATATAAGTGTAACAAAGTTAAAAAATATATATTAAATTCTTAAAATATTTACATAGTAGAAGGTGATAAAAATTCAAATATAGTCAAAAATTAGGTGTTCACGGCGATTAAAGCAGCTCTACCTTGAATCCTTACGATCAAAGAAGCTCTCACAACCTGGGTCCGCTACCTCCAACACCCGAATCTATACAAAAATATACAGAAGTGTAGTATGAGTATACCAGAGTTGGTACCCAATATGTATCAAGACTAACATCAGAGAAGTAGTAATGAGGTTTAAGTCAAGACATTCACTAGTCAAATATAACTTGTGCAAAGTGTCAAAGACAGACAACAAGAAGAATCACATAAGGCAATAACTGAGTCTCATCAGAATAAATGGTTACAATTTAGAAGAAATAAAAGTCCAATTTCGATGCTAAGTCATCAAATTGAATCACACACATATAGCACCCCGTGCCCTCATTTTCAATCAATCTCACACGGCAAAGACCTTGTGCCACAACATAAGTCACACTCACAAGGCAGAGACCTCGTGTCACAATATAAATCACACTCGCACAACAAAGACCTCGTGCCACAATATAAATCGCACCCGCACGATAAAGACCTTGTACTATAATATAAGTCACACTCGCACGGCAAAAACCTCAAGCCACCGCGTGAATCGTACCCATGTTAGTTACCATTAACACGTTCAAGAAGAATTTATTAAGAATTAAAAAGTAATGTATGATAAAAGCTTTTTATTTCAATTTGTTATGCTACCAACAACTCAACAGAATATGAGATAATAACTCCACGTAGGTAAATCTATCTTGGCAACCAAATCATCAAGTAATAAAGGGGACACATATTAGCACATTTGAAATAGCATAACAAATCACGTAGAATGCATGGCATATATAAGAAGTCATAAACCATTCCAACACAAGAATGACAACAAGAGTCACTATGGTGTGCCACATATCAAAATCACAAATAATCTTTATGACGTCGCGTGAGCTTCACATTTTTAAAATATTTTTCTGAAATAGCTTCACACGCATAAACCCCCTATCTCACCACACGTGCATCACAATAAAGTATTTTTCCTTACTTGCACCACACACATAAGCCCATTTATCTCGTCGTATGCACATCAATATACACACCACCTATACATCGCCGCATGCGCATCTCAATTACAACACAATGATCAACCGCACACCACGTGCACATATGCCATAACATCACCCAAACAACAATTCTAGTGCCACACAATACATATCTCACGGCTCAACAACAATAAGTATAAAAATAACAACAATAACATAGGGGTACAAAGAGTGAATCGACAACGAAATGGGCTTTATATAATAACAACTTCAATTCAAGGCATATTAATAGCACAAGGGTCTAATCTGGTCAATTACCAACATAAACCCGTATACACACTCATCACCTCATGTACACTTCTTTTCACACAGTTCAAATAATGCAATTAGACCAAATCCTAAGGGATAGTCCTTCCCCCCTCCCCAAAGTTAGGCAAGATAATTACCTCAATTAGGCCAATTTAATACTCTAAAAATGCTTTCCCTTTAAAATTCACCTCTGTCCGTCTCAAATCTAACCAAAAAAATAAATTAATAATATTGAACAATGGAAGAGAACCAATTTTAATTAATACAGTTAAGATCTTTACACTTATTCTAGAAAGTTAACAAAAGTCGGGCTCATCCAGTCAAAACCCAAGTCAAGGGATAGATCTTGACTACCCATAACTCCACGAGTCCAAATATGTATTTGGTTTTCAAATCCGAGTCCAAATATCTCAAATCTCAAATTTTTATTTTTCAAAACATAGTAAAAAATTCCCAAAATTTCTCTTCAAATCCCAAGATTTAAATGTTAAATCTCATAAATAATCATCTTATACAATCAAAATTGAGTCAAAATTACTTACCCAGTAGCTTTGCATGATAATTTCCTCCTAAAATTGCCTCACACCAAGTCTAAGGCTCCAAAATGTGATAAAATGAGACTAAGTCCTAAAATTCCAACCTTTTGTTTAGATGCAAATGTCGCAAATGTGATAAGTGATTCGCAAATACGATGCCTACTGAACACAGGGAACGTCACAAATGAAACATTAACTTTGCATTTGCGAAGTCAATCCCCATCACAAAAACGGCCAATTGGTCGCAAATGCGACCTAACCAGCCTTAGACACATTTTCACATTTGCGAAGCTGGAGTCTCAAATGCGAAGCCTGCCACCCCACTGCCCCTTTGCAAATGCGATAACTATTTCACAAATGCGGTAACTATTTCGCAAATGCGGTACTCGCATGTGTGAAGTGGTGCTCACATTTGCGATAACAGCAACACCAACACACCAGCTGCTATGATACAAGTCCAAACCAATCCGAAATACGTCTGAAACTCACTCGAGCCCCCGGTGATCCACACCAAATATCCAAATAAGTTTTAAAATATTATACAAACTCGCTCGCAATCTCAAAATACCAAAATAACATCCTCACCACGATTCAGACAGCAAAATACATAAAAATTACAATGAAACTCAAGAATCGCTAAAATCACAACCATGCGTTCGATTCCTACCAAACCAACCTAGAATGATACCAAACTTTGCAAACAAGTTCTGAACGACAAAATAGACCTATTCCAAGTCCTGAAACCAAAATTTCAAATCCGATAGCCACAAAGTCAAACTTAGGAAATATTTAAACCTTCAAGTTGTCAATTTTCGCCAAAAAGAGTCAAATCAACCTAGGAACCTCCAAATTCAAATACGGATGTACGCCTAAGTCCAAAATCACTATACAAACCTATTGAAATCATCAAATACGAGTTCAACTGTTTATACAAAAATCAAACATTGGTTAATACTTCCAACTTAATATTTCTAAAATAAGAATCATTCTTCCAAATAAATTCTGAACAACTCAAAAGCCAAAGCTGACCATACACGCAAGTCATAATACATTATATGAATATACTCGAAATCTCAAACCACTGAACGGAAATGTAAATACTCAAACGGCCGCTCGGTCATATATATATATATTATTTACTTTTATTATGTGAACTTTTTCCCCAATACATCCGGTAAGTACCTAGTACTTATACATACTATTGTTATTTTTTATGGTATGTTAGGTAACGGAAAGGAGCATGTACAAGAAGATCGTACGGACTAGGAGTACTTGCTGATTCTAGATTTTTGGTGATGCTTGTTCGCGGGGCTCTGTCATCCTATCTATTTTATTTATATTAGTTTCATTTTGCATCTCCACTCTAGTTAGTTTTCATTCTTCTAAGAGGATCCATACACATATGTTGGCTCTTGGGTATTATTATGTTAGAGCTATATTTGGCTTGGTTAGTTCTCAAAGTTGGGACGGTTTGCCATGCTTAGTTTATTTTAATATTTTTGTATATTAATTAAATCAAAATAATTTATTAAGACTTACCTCAAATTGGTTATAACTTAGTGACTTATTAAAAGAACGTAAGGCATTGTTAGAACTCTATCTTGTAAGGTGCTTCTAATATGGTTCCTTAGCATTGATTGCTTGTTGCGCTAGGGTCAGGCTTTGGGGCATGACAAGATTGATATTAGAGCTCTAGGTTTAGAAGTTTCCTAAGGTTTTTATATGTTTGTGGAGCTGTGTATAGTAGAGTTTTCTTTATACAACCTGGTCACTTGTATGACGAGTGACCACCAGGATATTACAGGTGTTTGTTTCTCATTTTGATTCTAGATTGTGTTAGATCTTTAAACCTTCATTACGATCATTCTGACGTATTCGTTATTCGTGCCTTGCTTGTTGATAATATTCTAGTATATTTAAAGAGTCATGAAGACCACACAAGTCACTTATGAATCTCCTTACAAACACCGATGAAGAATAAGATATACGCAAAATTCTCCAAGTGTGAGTTATGGCTTAACTCATTGACATTCCTGGGTTATGTGGTGCTAAGTGATAGTATCAAGGTTAATCCTCAAAAGTTTGAAGCGGTTAAGGATTTGCCGAGGCCTATAAGTGCAACAGAGATATGCAGTTTCTTGGGATTGGTAGGTTATTATCAGAAATTTGTGGAAAGGTTCACGACTATTGCAGCACCGCTCACAAAATTGACTCAAAAGACTGTTGAATTTTGATTGTCGAAGGAGCGTGTGAAGAGATTTTAGGAGCTAAATATGAGGTTGACTTTTGCTCCTATTTTGACTCTGCCTTCAGGGTCTGGAGGATACATGATTTACTGTGATGCTTCCAAAGTGGGACTGGGATATGTACTAATGCAAAACAGTAAAATTACTCTCTATGCTTCCAGCCAATTGGAGAAGCACGAGAAGAATTATCCAAATCACGACTTGGAATTAGTTGTCATTGTCTTCACCTTGAAGATTTGGCACCACTATTTGTATGGTGAGCATTGTGATATCTTCACTGATCACAAGAGCTTGTAATATATTTTCAAGCAGCGGAAGTTGAATCTCAAACAGAGAATATGACTGAAACTATTGAAAGATTATGACTTGAATATCCTATATCATCAAGGTAAGGCGAATATTGTCGCTGACACTTTAAGTCGCAAGTGCATTAGTTTAGCCTATCTTCGATCTCATGAAATGTCAATGGGCAAGGAGATTCGAAGACTTGCTAGCCTCGACATCCGATTAGATGAAGTAGAAAAGGGAGAATTAGTTGGAATTACTCAAACATGTTCTAATATCGTGGAGAGAATTAATCTAGTCAATACAAAAATGAATTTCTAGAGAAGTTGAGAGATGGAGTGCAAAATGGCGAATACATTTCGTTCACAATTGATGCAAATGATAATATCTTGAGGATGTAAGGGAGATTATGCGTCGATGATGTTGATGGCCTTCGATATGAGCTAATGGTGGACACACATAGTTTTAAATATTTTGTGCATCCAGGATCCACCAAGATATATAAGTATTTAAAACAACATTATCAGTAGAGGAATATGAAGATGGATATATCTAGCTTTATGGCTAAGTGCTTAAACTTTCAGCAAGAGAAAGTCGAACACCAAAGCCCTAGGACTAGCTCACAACATTTAAATTCCCGAACGGAAGTAGGAGATGATCAGTATGAACTTAGTTGTGGGTTTACCTCACACGAAGGCCAAATATGACTCCATTTGGATCATTATGGATAGACTCGCGAAATTTACACACTTTCTTCCTGTGAAGACGACAGATACTGCAAATCACTATGCTATGTTATATTTGACTGAGATAGTCAAGTTACATAGGATTCCAACATTTATTATATCTAACTGAGGTATGCAATTTACCTCTTACTTTTGGAAATCTTTGCAATAAGGTCTGGGAATTCTTCCCAATTTCAGCACTACCTCCCACCTTTAAATAGGCAGGCAGACAGAAAGAACTATTCAAACTCTTGAAGATATGCCTCCCACCATTTTGCTTACAGTAATAGTTATCACGAGAGTATCCAAATGGATCCATAAGAAGCGTTATATGGGCGGCATTGAAGATCGCAAATTTGCAGGTTCGAGCAAAAGAAATTGAAATTGTAGGGACTCGACTCAGTTCGTGGTGCCACTAAAAAGGTAAACCTTATTGTGCGATGACTCAAAACAGATCAAAGTCGACAAAAGTCTTATGTAGACATGACACATCACGAGTTGGAATTTGTGGTGTGTGGCAACAAGGTCTTGAAAGTGTTGCCAATGAAGTGCATAATGTGTTTCAGTATAATGGGCAAGCTTAGTCCTCGTTACGTTGTTCCCTATGAAATTGTTAAAAAGGTTGGAAAGGTAGCTCACGAGCTTGAACTGCCACTCGAGATGTCCATGGTGTATCCAGTCTTTCATGTGTCAATATTAAGGTTGCATAGACTTGATCATTCCTATATCATGTCTTATGAAGAAGTGAAATTCAACGAGGAGTTGTCTTATGAAGAAGAACATGTGCAAATCTTAGATCATCAAGTCTAAAGGCTAAGGACAAAGGATATAGCTCGGTTAAAGTCCTGTAGAGAAATCATAATACCGAGGAGGCGACTTGGGATGCAGAAGATGACATGAAGAAAGATACCTTCATTTGTTCCCAATTTCAAGTATGTTTTGACCTTCAGTTCTTGAAATTCTACAAACGTTAGCTACTGGTATGGAGCCAGTAGTATGTGTTGAAAGATAGTTATTTTGGTTGTGATAGTTCATGTGAGGATTGTGTTGTTGATTGTTTGGTTGTTAGCTGAGTCTTTACTTTTAGGATAGCTCCAGTTACAAATGAAACTACGGCAAAATATTTGAAAATCTTGGAAGTTAGTCAAATTTTAGGCAATAATCAACGTTTGAGGATGAAAATTCCAAAGCGAGAGATAATGTAATACCTCATAAATTCGGGTAAGGTTTGGACTCATTAAATACTTTTGGTTAGACATGAACCTTAGAAATTAAGGCGTATACACGTGGGTTGGTTAGACATGAACCTTGAAATTAAGGTGTATACATGTGAGAATGTCAATATCTAAGCGTTTATCAAGTGTACAAAAAAATGGAGTTAAAAGAAATCAAAAGGAAACCAAGTTGGATATCTAGTTCAAGATGTGGCGGGGATGCGTACCACACGTTGGAGATGCGGATCGCTGACCGATATGAGGTCTCAGAAATTGCTGAAAGTTAAAAATTTCAAGTCTCTAAACTTGACATGCGAAAGCAACATGCGGACCACATGTTGAACATACAGGCCACATGTTGTACCGTCTGTTGAGACGAAGAATGGTTGATAATTTTAGTCTCTGAAGTTGACATACGGAATTAATATAGTATATCAATAGTATATTGATTGTATATCCATTATTGTAGGCTTCAGGAGCTGACATATGACTAACATACAGATCATATGTCCAACATACGGACCGTATATGGTGGCCGCATCTCAAAACTGATTGAAATCTATAAATACGATAAATTTTGGAGTTTCAAACCCCACTTCGTTTTGGCCGACTTTTGTAGGAGAAAAGCACCCTAGGACTTTCCCAAATCATAAAAGATTAGTTCCTAGTCAATTTTATTAATTATTACATCAAACTAACAAGGATTAATGCCAAATTGTCCTTCAAATCCCTAGATTCTTGAAAATTTAATAAGGAGCAATCAATATAGAATTTTGGGGATCTATTACAAGGAAAGAAGTTTATCCTTCTTTAGTTATTCTAATTGATTGGGAAGGGTAACAAGATGATACTAAGTCCCTAATTCGTATGGTTATTGATTTAAATTGTAAAGCATACCATTCTAGGCATAAACTCTTATTTTTATAGAAAAGGAGCAAGGACCTAGAGCTCGCTAAAGTTTTAATCTTTGTCACTCCAATTATGTGTAGCGTGATTGCTTGAACATTAGAACAACGGGTGAATTAGTTTAGCGGGATTTGAGGTATATCTCCTTGAAAATCGCTTTTACTATAAAGGTGTTGAACAATGCTTTATGTGCATGTGGAACAAGCTCGCTTTGAGTCTATATATTTTGATTATCTACTATGTTATATGTTGCACATATGAGGTACCATATGCATGGGTTGTTAAATTTGAACTTGAACTACGGACGTATGAACATGATTTTCTAAGTTAAAATATGTCTCTTTGAAATACCTTCGCAAGAAAATAATTAACATGAACGATTCAGCTAACACGCCATGACCTATGAAAAGACTTAGATGATGAATACTGGGCATGTATTAGCATAGCTTGGGCATGTATTGGCATGTATTGGCATGATATGATTTTCGAGTATGATAAATTGGAATTGTACCCTTTCTTACTGTATAATAGGCAGTAATGAGAAAATATGTCAAATCAAACAAATGAAGAAAATCAAGTACTCGACAAATATATATATATATATATATATATATATAAAGTACGAAGCTCCTCAGCAAAAATGTCGTTTGCCTTTTTTATCGTTTAAAAATAATTTTTACATTGGATACATCGTATTTAAATTATTATCCTAATATTTAGGAATTTAAAATTTACTAAAATTTTGATTATTAAATTCTTTTCTTATTTGAAGTCATAAGTATTTTAAAGTCTTTGACTTTTTTATTTTGTTAGAAATGATTTAATCATTATTAGACTTCAACTTAAATAAAATAAAACTCTAGCTTTGTCTAAATCCAAATTAAACGTAAATTTTACGTCTGTTTTAATCTAACTCTACCAAACTTATTGGCTATTCTGGTAAGCAAAACGAAAAGAACTTTAGGAATCTTAGAAAAGTTTTTATTTTCAAGTTTTTCCTTTTCTTTATTTTGTTATAAGCAATTTAATTATTATTTGACTCAAACTCAAGTAACACTTAAGCTTGGACTCCTTTTAGTTCTTCCGAATTTTAAACAATTACTTTTTCTAAATTTTGGTTTCTAATCATATATTGGACAAAATTGTAATTTTTTAAAATATTTAAGACTTTGAAATTAACTAAAATTTTAGTTAATAAACTTTTCCTTATTTGAATTATATTGCAAGTCCTAATACTTTATCTAGAAATTCAAAATCGAATATCCTTCTACTAATAAATATGGTTGTATAAATTTCGCATTCATATATGATTCAAATGGAACATGCAGAATTTAGTCATGCAATTTCAAACTGGTTTTTGATATTCAACATTTTAATAATGAACTAAGACCAAAATTTGGTAATATATCAATTTCTAATTTAAAACAAGGAGTTAACTCTTTAATTTCAAGAATATATTTTTCGAGAAAAAACTTAAATTCTCGAAAACAATTTGACTTTATGGAGATTGGATACACGCGCAACGTACGTAACAAGAGACTAATACTATATTAAAAGCACGAGAGTTCTTAGCGAAATTTACCCTATAAAAATAAATCTTATATAGTTATTTTTCTAATATTTAGTACTTTAAAATCAACTATAATTTTGAATATTAAATCTTTCCTTATTTGAATTATATAGGGAGTCTTAATATTTAGGACTTTAATATAAATTTTGTTGGGGAGAAACAAGAGTATGACATTTTCTTTTGCTTATATTTGCTTAAGCCAATTTTTATATGAAATATGTTTGAACTTATAATTCTAAAGGGAGGATTCTATATATTCTTACTATTGAAAGCGAGACGTATGTGCTTAATTAACTATTTTTTTAATTATTAAATATTATATGCCAATGATAAGCTCAGACAATTTTCAGAGTTCAAGATTTTATTTGATAATTAACATAAATCATTTAACTAAGGAAAAATGACAATAAAAACTATTAATAAGCAAGAATGAAGTTGAAGTCAAGGCTAAAAGAATCTAGGGTTATTGATTTCCCCAATTGTTGGATTAATTCCTGATACGTTAGCTATAATCTCGCCGTAACACTCTATAAATATGATGAATTATTGCTTACCGTACTTATCTGTCGATCAACTATGATAATTTATTAGAAGCATTCTCTTGAACTACTCTAGTTGACAATTTGTACAACTCATAAATATCACATCAAAGCTTAGCTATCTCTAATCCCGCTTTTAAATTCAAGTAATTAATCTCTTAACTTACTCAAAAGTGACGTTGTTCAACAACCATCTAATCAAGTGTTCTTTCTCAAGCAACACTAGACAACTAGACACGATTAATCAAGGGGCCTTTCAGTTAATCACAAGAAACACATAGTTGAACAATTATAGAGTAAAAACGGCTCAATTATATCAAAACGTAATCAAGACTTCATCCAACAATTAGTTTCATCAACCCTAGATGACGAGTTTAGCTACTCATACTACTATGCACGATTACAATATAAAAAGTCATAACCAACAATGGAATTAAGAAGAAGATGATGAAAAACTCGTAGGAGAATTCTCCGTCTTGCTCCTTTTGTGTTCTTGTCTCCAAAATTCTTCTAAAAACAGAGATACCCTCTTTTTGGGCGAGCTAAGCTTCATATAGGTCAAAGTTAGTCGCCTATAAAATTACAAAGTTGGCCTTGGACAGTTTTTCTCGGAAGCACATGACCGCGCACTTTGGCCAGTTTCTGCCTGACATGCGCGGCCGCGCACCTGGAGGATTTTCTGCAGCATTTTTTCGTTCTTCATTTTAAGCGCGCTAACCTCCAATTGGTCTTCAATGCTCCATATTAGCTCCAAAACACTCTTTAACGTCCTCATTGCCCGGAATTGCTCCTGCAAAGCATAAAGTTCTTAATTAGAGCAATTTGTTATCATTTAACATTCAAATATCAATAAAGTGCAACTAA
>AWOL01S0100243.1:7809-22782 GCA_000715115.1 Nicotiana otophora
AAAACGAGCCTGTACAGTGATATAAGCGTGCCTTCCCTGCACCATGATAAAATCACACATTTGAACTATATGGTTTATGAATTTTTGCCGCTGATAGTTGAACACTTGAACTAGTTACCCCGTGCAGGAAATAGCATTGTCTGCTCATTTATCTCTATTTGCTTATGCATATATCTGAAATATCATAACCTTGTCCCTTTACTCGTAACAGTTGTGCGGCTCATGGGGCGTGCTGCTTCACACATTACTCTAGAGTGTGCTTTGCAAACTCATCCAAACATTACTTTGATTGGAGAAGAGGTATCTTTCTTAATTTAACACTCTTGTGCCACACCAAAATCGTTGGAGAAAATATAAACCTTTGTTTCTTGTTAATAAGAAAACTATATGACTGCTTGTCTTGAATAAAAATGGCATCATTCTATAGGAAGTGTTGCTCTACGTAAACATAAGGTGTCAAAGTTTACAAAGAGAGGAGGAAGAAAGGAACCCTTTTATTTTTTTGAAAGGAACCAAGGTTATTAAAGGTGCACGTGAAGCCAATCAATAGTCTAATTGTTTTGGCGTGCCTCATTAAGAAAATGAAGAAATCTTTGATTACTAATCTGTAGTTATACGATGCTTATATCACTTTCTTTAAGTTTAACAAACTTCCAAACCAGCTATATCTCAAACTTGTCATATTTTGGCAGGTATTTGCAAAGAAACTGACTCTTAAGAATGTTACGGACTATATTGCTGATGTGATCTGCAAGCGTGCAGAGTCAGGTTACAATTATGGAGTGATCCTCATTCCCGAAGGACTTATAGATTTCATTCCTGAGGTAAAACAGCATATAAGCAAACCTAATCTCGTCAAATTGAAGTTTTTCTCTAACTTTTCCCTGGTCAAAGTATTCTTTTTCATTGTACTGGTAAACCTTTTGGAAACAGATTGTCTGTGTTCTGACTTTTTAGTGGCGTTGTGCAGGTTCAGCAACTCATTGCGGAACTAAACGAAATATTGGCTCATGATGTCGTGGATGAAGCTGGTGTTTGGAAAAAGAAGCTTACTCCTCAGTGTCTTGAGCTCTTTGAGTTGCTGCCCCTAGCTATTCAGGAACAACTGCTGCTTGAGAGAGATCCACACGGAAATGTCCAGGTATTTATTCATCATGGTTAAAAGTCATTCTACTCTGCGCTACACCATGTGGTAACATGTAAGTGGTACTTCTGCAGGTAGCTAAAATTGAAACTGAGAAAATGCTTATTCAAATGGTTGAAACTGAATTGGGTCAGAGGAAGCAGAAGGGTGCATATAATGCTCAATTTAAAGGACAATCCCACTTTTTCGGGTACTCTTCTTGCATGTTCTTTCACTGCTTTACTTTCTGTTTACGTCATGCCATGAATATCAGATCATACAAAATGAAAGGACTGACAATTGGTACCACTTCCCAGTTATGAAGGAAGGTGTGGCTTGCCATCCAATTTTGATTCCACATACTGTTACGCGTTGGGATACGGTGCAGGAACACTGCTGCAAAGTGGGAAGACGGGGTTGATATCATCGGTGTGTGCTTCTTGTGCCATTTAAATTTGTACCCATGCGAGTCATTTTAGAATATCCTTTAATTCACGCATAAGCTAATTGCATTGAAGTTGCTCTTAATTTTCTGTGTATCAGGTTGGAAACTTGGCTGCTCCAGTTGAAGAATGGACCGTTGGTGGAACAGCACTCACTTCATTGATGGACGTAGAGAGGAGACACGGTACAATGCTTGTTCTTCCCTTCATCAATTTTCACCCTGATATAACATTTCAAAATTTTCCTCTTAATGTTGAAAATGCATTCAATTCTACAGGCAAGTTCAAACCGGTGATCAAGAAGGCTATGGTGGAGCTTGAAGGTTAGAACTCTGCAGATATAATAGAACTTCTATTCCTTTCCTGGCGCTTCATTTGTTTCCTCCTTTCTCAGGGAAACTAATTACTATGTTTTATTACAATGCTAAAGTTATCAAAACTGTTTCTCTTACTGAATGCAACCGTACTGATGTGCAACCAAGTTGAAGACTAATTTGGAATGTACATTCAGGTGCTCCATTTAAGAAATTTGCTTCAAAGCGGGAAGAGTGGGCTCTTAACAACCGATACATTAACCCAGGTATATTCTTTGTAACAACCTTACTTTTGCTTAACTGGTTTTGTTATGGTTTTATGAATGTAGTTTATGAAGCATTATTTAGTGATTATCATCAATAACTTGCTGCACCTAATACTACACAAGTTTAGGGAAAATTGGAGCATTCCATCTCACCATCTCTAGTGGTTTTGATTACAGGTCCCATTCAATTCATTGGTCCAGTGGCTAATAAACTAAACCACACTTTACTTCTGGAGTTGGGAGTAGATGCTTAAGAGAAGAGATATGAATCATTGTGAATTCTAGTTCTTGTACTGTGGTTTTTTTTACATAAGCAATTAGCACTTATGTTTCAGTTTTATTGGCGGATTATCATTTATCTTTGTAGTAGGCAGGTTGAGTTGAGAAAGAATTGGTAGCTTGCACTTATTGTTGCAGCCTATCATGGTAGTTGTTTTATCTTTGATTTAACATATGCTTGATTATAGATATCAATTTAGTGTGCAATTTGAATAATATAACCCCTTCTTTGGGGGTCAGGTTTTATTGGTCTTACGAAATTGCGATGTGTTCTTTGAGGGCAAATCTCTTTTATTTTCTGAATTTTTAGGTTGCTTGGATCCTTCAAAAATGTTGTTGCATCCATGTTAGATTCTCTCAAAAATATTGATTTTTTGGAGGATGCCACACTATCTTGGCACCCCTTTTTAGAGGATTCGAGCAACATAGTTGTAAGATAAACGAAATAAAAATATTAGGTAGATGAGTCACAGGCTCACAGTATAATCTGACAAAAATTTGTTCTTCGAGTGTAGTTATTTCAAACATTTTAGAAATAAAGAATTTGTAACTTAAGGTATTATTATGAAAGGTTAAATACATAAATTGTATTTGATAATACAAAGTAATTGAAGTTTGAACCCTTTAGCTCAAACGAAAAATAAAAGGAAAAGAAGTTTGATCCCTAAATCTGGATGCTTTTAGCATTGGCATTTCCAACTTTTATCTATTTTAACCTACACATTCACATAAATTCGTTTCGTCTAATTATCTTATTACTCCCTTGGTTTCTTTTTAGTCCATTTCAAGGAGGAACGATAGCTTTCTAAACTTGAAAGTGAATTAACTTAAACATTTCATTTTATCCTTAATAATAAGCTTTGCAGTCATACAAATATTATGGTATGTTTAAAATCATAAGTTTCTTATATTATATTCACACATAAATTAAAACAATCGAATGGCATATTATATTTCATTGCATATTGAAATAATTTTGGTGTTCAAATATATATTTGTAACAATATGAATATTACTATTAACAACAAACTCCAATACACCTAAATTCCATAGCTGCCTTCCTTGAAGGGTAGTATGAGATATAGGCCTCCGACAACAACTATTTATACAAGAAATTTCTAAAGTAATCTATTGCAAATAGATTACTTCTTGCTATTAGTAATTTGGTTGATTTTTGGGCAACCATATTTGGCATGAGATTGTGCTCAAAATCGCATGAATCAGACTTTATAAGAACACAGAGACAGTCAATTATTCTTTGTAGTATTAGACATAATGCTTATAAGAATGCTCAAAAAGCGATCGAAACCTTTATAATCTTTCAGCAGAATCCATGCAAAAA
This sequence comes from Nicotiana otophora, assembly GCA_000715115.1. Lineage (NCBI taxonomy): Eukaryota > Viridiplantae > Streptophyta > Magnoliopsida > Solanales > Solanaceae > Nicotiana > Nicotiana otophora. The sequence goes on from AWOL01S0100243.1 coordinate 11,577, forward strand.
GGCTCTACTTTACATAAGAATTTCTGAGATCCACATGCTCTCTGACTTCACTTCTTTCACTTTTCCGTCAATTTCTCCTTTGCCGAGCTTAATTTATGTGCACTGGCATATTTTACACTGTTAAATTAAGGTGATCTATAACAACAACTATTACTACTATTAATCTCAAATAAATTAGCGTCAACTAACAATCTATAATCACGAGGATCCATAATTTAAAGTTTATGAGTTCTTAATCAATCTTAATTTAACAACTAAGTTATATTTAATAAATTTTAATAATGCAACTGGATTCTCACATGTTGACAAATTTTAGGAAAAATGGCCAAATATACTCCTCTACTTTCGGATATTATCTATATTTAACCTTCATTATACTATCTCGCTAAATTTAGCCCTACCGTTATACTCTCCTGCCAAATTTACCCCTATCATCAGTAAACTTTTAAAAATTACCCCTTGATCTGTTAAGTAATCCAAATGTTTAAATCACTTGTTATTTTTCTTGCTCCACTATTTTCAGAAATTACTATTGATGTGAATGCTAAAGGTACTATATTATAAAAATTATTCATGGATATTTTTAATTACCAATGCACTCACTTCTCTTCTTGTGATAATGGGTTCGGAAATGGTTTAAAATTTTATTTATTTTTCAACCGTATACACATCGTAGAACTCAGTGGGTCTATTTAGTGTGTATTATATGCAGCCGATCATTATATATGTACATGTATATTCGAATATATTTTGTTATTGTCTGGCTAATATATAGTTCGATCGACTAACTTAAGAGTGCACAATGCGTAGGCGTTTGATTAAAGCAAAGTTGAATTCGGCAATGTAAAGTCTCGAAGGAACTCCAATTTCTATCACTAATACTTGCAAAGTCTACATACCTTTGGCGCAACGAATTTATTAAAGTTGAGATGTTGTAAATACTTTTGGAATTTAGACAAGCTACCTAATTTAGATTCTTCAATTTACTATACTTTGTTTACTAACTGTTGTATTGTTTTAATATTTCTTTCTCTTATTTTTTTTCAATTAAGAAAATAGGTAAATGTCAATTATTTCGAAAATAGTGAATCAAGAAGAAGAATATATGACTTAATTAAAATAATTTTAGAGATTTTGGGTCACTTGACGGACTGAGGGGTAGTTTTTAAAAGTTTAATTATGATAGGAGTAAATTTGGCCGGAGAGTATAACGGTAGGGGTAAATTTAATCGGATAATATAACGGATGTTAAATATAGACAATATCCGAAAGTAGAAGAATATATTTGGCCCTTTTCCCTAAAATTTATATGATAACTTAAAAAATAAAGTTAATAATCTGTTTTAATAAGTGGAATCCTAGAAATGCGATATATATTACTTAAATTTTTTTATATTGTCAATATATATAACTTAAATCCTCACATGTCTTTCTTTGTCTTCTCTACCTTTCACAACATTAATACAGAGATTATAACATTCTCTTGTCAAGTTTCGATTAAATAGAAATCGATTTTCCCACGATTTATCTTTAAGCAATCGGATTAGTTATACAAGCATCCTTATATCAATCAATCTAAATGTCGGGTGCACTTTAATTCAAACTAGGTAAATAAATCTTCTATAGCCATTTCTTTTAAAACAAGAAAAAGAAAAAAGAAACTCATAAATATATATACTAATTCATTTGATCAAATGCTAGGAGGAGCTTTAGTCACATTGTATTATACTAGTATCTATGAACGTGCGACGCACGTTAATAATGGCACATGATGATTTAAATGTTTATTTATATGAAGAAAAAATAAAATTTAATTAATGAGAGAAATTTTAAGTATAATAATATAACAATCATCTAAATGCCGGAAAATATTATTATATTAACATAATACATGAAGTTTAAATAAAAGGACATAATCAAAACTTACACAAATGATCAATTTTGTCATGTTAATTAGATAATTATATATATTATAGTATAAAAGTAATTAATGTGGGGGTATCTTAACGAACACTTCTTTATGGACAATATTTTTTTGTGTATGTTTCCTCCTAATACGTTGGTTGCTCTGTCTTAACCATAACTCTTGTTGTCAATCTTGATATCCCTCATGAAAGTGAAACATACAGTTGTTCGTGCAAGAAAACATATTGCGGTAATTATAGTTCAATATTTAGGATGTTTGTCCTTATGCTTTATTTATTATATTTGCAAAATATAAACATATTAAAAAATATTCACTCAAATTTAAAAGGATGTTCCTTAGTTTCGGAAGACAAAAGTTGAATTCAGGGATAAGAATATACTTAGAAGTATTTTAACCAATATGATAATTTTTGCGTGTATGACGTTATTGTCAAAACTTCTATATATCATCTGTGTGTAAATACATAAGCTATTCGGCGTATCTAAGTTTTTCAGTAGCATGACGAGCATATTTTTCTTCAAAATTAACATATATACAGTGGAAGATCAATTTTAACTTAGTCTATTATATATACGGTGACACTAACATACGTAGAAAATAAGAAACTTGACAACAAACATGTGGTAGAATGCCATTTGGTATTAAAGTATCTAATTATTCTTCTTGGTAGTAATTATTGGTATTATTTTTAGCTGAGTCAAAAACTGAAAAATATTTTATTTTTACTATAAAATTTTACAATCAACATTTTATTTAGTTGATCAACATATTCATTTATGCTAGCTAAGATATCTTATTAATTCTATCATGCGATTTGCACATATTGCGTTTTAATTTAATGATAGAAATATTTCTCTTATTAAATGCACTACTAATACCATTGGGATTGATAACCAAGTGTTCAGGAAGAACCAAATCATCTTTTATTGGATGCTTTTCTTCGTTTCCCACACGAAGCAAGAAGAGATTGAATATTGTATCTGTTCTTACTTTATATTTCTTGTCAGTTGAATCTTTTTCGTTTGAGGCCAGAAATATAACTTTGGCAAGCTAGCTTTTACAGTCTCTGCTTTTGTCGATTTTGGAACTACTGGTAGTACTTGACAGTCACCTCCCAAACCGTTAAAGTTTCACCAAACGGTTCATTAATACCCAATATATCTCTAGAACTTCGGACAATTATTTTGATTGTTTGACACTTAGCCATAAGCGCTTCATCCCATATTATCAATTTTGCTTTCCTTATAAATTTAGCATCATTACTCTGCTTTGATATATTTGTGATGGTTATTTAAGTTGTTTGAAGAGGTATATCAAATCTAAAGTGGGTGGCCTCACAATAAAATTGTTGTTGGTATATCATTTGCTATTATTGCTAATAGTGTCATGCCTCTTGATATGATATTTGCAAGTAATGCATGACATATATAGAAATATTATTTCGATTCTGCCGGAGACATCTATAAAGAATAATCTCGTTATACCAGAATCGACTCTTTATAATATAATCTTGAAAGCTTGTTCTTCTTTAGGATTTAGCTTTGATTGTGTTTACTCTGACATTTGTATAATATTTTGATTCTTAATAATATACTAATATTTTTATTTTGTGTTCTAACGCTCTTTTTATGGAATAAATTTATGTACCCTAATTTTCTTTTAACTTGAACAAGAATTTTATTCATATGATGAATTTAAAAAATTAATTAATTAAAAGATTTAATTATTTGGTTTTAACATAAAAAATAATTTATTCTATATTAATTCAGATCTTAATAATAGTTTATCTCTTGTTTTGAATATTTAATATTAATTATAATTTTATCCACCATAAATTTTATTTTTCAAAGAGTAAAAGATTGATATGACATTTCAGTTTTAGATCTTTATATTGTAGAATCATTAGTGGTATTGACTCTTACCAACCATTTTTTTCTCGTTCTCACACATTTATGGAGTGGTAATGTAATTGCAATACGGAGGATTCTTATGAAATTGATTTTATTAAATCTTCCTACGTATTTTTAATAAGAATTTAATAGACAAAAAATTATTAATTTTAAAATTTTAAATATTAAAAATTAGCATAGAAGGTATTGTAGTACAAAAAATAGGTTATTGCACTTATGTCATTTCCCTATGAGTTTTTCTGTTTAATATTTTAGGGCTATTTTGATATATTAATATTGTATTTATGCTTTTATAATAATATAAGCTCTCATTTTTCTAAATAGATTTGGACAATATAATACATTCTGAGATTAAATTAGTAATAGGACATTATAATACGTTTTCAAATTAAATTAGTAATAGAAATTAATAGGATTACATGACTAAAGATATTTACTTGTTCAATTTTATATGAATTAGACATCCCCAAAGTAATTATACTAATAGGATTCCTAAAGATAATCATGTAGGATATATTATGTCCTAAAACTAATAGGATTATAAGGCTAATATCTAAAATTCTGGTTATGTTCTTTTATTATGAGTTATTATGCTTAATATTATAAGATTATTTTTGTAAACCGATATTGCATTAATGCTTTTATAATAATATAGATAGATTAGGTTTGTTTTCTTTTCTTAATTACAAATACTTGCCGTAAGTTTTAAGGCGCTTGTTGCAATATTTAAGTCTTATTCTTTTTCAGATTTTTAAGAAAGAGGTGATACTGGTATTCTCACACGTAGTATAAAAAAGTAAGTCAATAAGAAATATAACCAACTTTTTACTTTCTTTACTCCTCCAATCTTTTGTTTTATGGTTGGCTGAGCAAATTTTTTCTCTTTTTTCTTATGGTCAACTATGAAAACTTATAAATTAATTTTGGTGTGCTTATCGGAGATTTTTAATTGATTCACTGTTTCAAGTTGGTAAGAAGTTTTTTTTCGCAAGCTTAGCACGAAACTGGTAATACCAACTGGAAAAAGTTGATCCCGTAAAAATTTAAATGAAACATATATACAAGTTTACACTTGCTTATACACAACCCCTTGAGATATTAAATCTTCTCATTTCACTTCAGTAATTATTAGTCGATAAGCATAATATAAATAGAACATCTTCTCCTAATCCAACTAAATGTAACGAAGTAAATAGTAATCTGTTGTTTCATTATATGGCGATATATCTGAGGGAGTCATATTTTGAATGGAGCAAAAACTAAGAGTAGAGTCATATTTTGAGGAAGTCATATATCTGAGGATATTTTAATTATTGCAAAGTAATTTATACAGTATTTTTCATAGTTTCAGAATTTATTAATTTATTTTAAACAAATTATGTAACTAATTTCTATGTTCACATAAAAAAAACTTAGTCACTTTGATCAACATTTTAGTATAACATTTTTAATTGGTAGGTATGGATCTCAACCTAACAGCTCAAGAAAGATATGGTTCTAGTCCAAAAAACAAAAAAATTAATACAGACAACCTGGAACAGCAAGAAACTTTTGTGGGATTAAAAACCTTTTTAATTGTAAGTTGTAACCGAGAGAGAAAGAACAAAAAGAATTTAAAGAACAAACCTCGAAACCTTTACATTAATTTCGTGATGTTCTAGTTACATATAAAAGTGAGCTTTTGAGATAACCCGGGCTCTAAAGTGTCTTGTTCTACGAGCCACAGGGTTTTTAAAACTATTTTCTAGAGGAAAAGTTACAAGAGATTTCGATTTATAACACATGCCTTCCGAGAATAAACAAATATGGAAATAAAACAAAAGAATATATAAGTTCAATATACAAAGGTCACGACAGCTTCTTCTAATATTATTGATATAATATTTTAATCAAATTAATAGTATCTAATATCGAGTGCAATTAGATATTACTCATATTAGACCAAACAACGACAACAACAAACTCAATTTAATTCCATAGATAGAATATGAGGAAGGTAACGTATATGTAGATCTTTCCCCTATCTTGCGAAGGTAAAATGTTATTTCTGATAGACCATCGGCTCAAGAAAAAGTGAATATTAAACCAAACAGAATGACTAATATTTTCCAATAACAAATTTCAAGTGTTTCAACAACATTTGACGTCTATTTGTCTCCTTTCGTAACCAGAGTTGTGTTTCTATATACAATTCCCTCTCTTCTATATACATTTTCTTTATTAATCTGTTAAAAATAATTTAATTTCATATTTTTTATTTTATTCAATTTAGTCTTAATGAAAAGATTTTACAGTTGCACAATATTAGAGAATATTTAAGACACAAGTATCAATATCTTATAGTCAGACAAATACAACTATTGAAACAAACTAACTGCAAGAGCCGGTGTTAGAAGTGATGCACAGTTTTGCCGCATTGAATACAATAGCCTTGGAGGCTGAGAAGCTGCAGCCTAGACCCTAGTAGTAAGTAGACTAGGATTTATGTGTGGCAGCTGATTTTGGGTCTTTTTGGGTGTCTATATATATGATGTGACACTTACTATTACGTACGATCCTAATTATAGATGATATTTCATGTATCATAGAGTTTTAAAAAAATAAAATGATATTTCACTTAAATTGAAACAGATAGAGTAAGTTGTATCTATATCTTATTGGTTGTACGATTTTGACATACAACAACAACAACAACCCAGTATAATCTCACTAGTGGGGTCTGGGGAGGGTAGTGTGTACGCAGACCTTACCCCTACCCTAGGATAGAGAGGCTGTTTCCAAATGACCCTCGCCATCCTTCCCTCCAAGAACTCCCCACCTTGCTCTTGGGGTGACTCGAACTCACAACCTCTTGATTGGAAGTGGAGGGTGCTTACCATCAGAGCAACCCACCTTGTCCCTGTCGTACGATTTTGACATATTTAGTTTATTTCAACCCATTTTATATTATAGAAAAATGAGAAGCACTTGTACTTTCTCCAAATTCGTTTTTACTGTTCTTGGCTGAAAATAGTTTCTCTATGAACTTGCCAGTAGCTTCAAAGGATTCGTTTCATCAGAAAAAAAAAATCTAATGTGCATATACACAATTTATTTAAATGCATATGTATAGATTGTTAATCTCCTATGCATTCTATTCTAATGATAAATTGGCTCAAAACTTTCTTTAGGTTGCATGTTTAAATCCTAGGTTCAATATTCTAATTTGTTATTTCCTGAATCTTTTTTTTTTTAAATTTTAACTCCGCCACATAGAATTAACCTTATGTCTCTGAAATGTTATTTCGGTCAAACAATCATGCAATATTTTCTTTTTGACCTTGTTCCTTGTATATGTATAGGTACTTGAATTCGTAGCTTCTTTGAGATTGGGGCATATAATTTGTTCCTTCCACGAAGCCCTTAGATCCAAGGATACCTAGAACAAGTCGTATCCAAATCATGAACTCGTTGCCTTCGTTCATACCTTATATTTTTGTCTAAAAAATCGTTAAATATATATAAATAATAAAATTTAAACCTATTAAATTAGATGAATTATGGTAGAATTGCGAATCTGAACTTATAAAATTAAATCCTGAATCCGCCTCTGCGTATACTATGGCAATGCCACAAAATGCAGTCATTGAGAATTACACAATAGAATATCTCTGCTCCAAGTTTATTGCATCGGTCCGTCCAGTCTTCAACATTTTCCTCGTATCATACATCTATTTTCTCCTTCCATTCCTTCTTATAATATCTTTTAATTATTCTATGCAATTCTTTTTCGGTTGGGGGTGCAGTTGGGGCTTGTCATGGGAAGAAGAAAAAGGTTAGATTTTGATCGATTTCCCCTTCACTACAAGTCTACACCCCAAGGGTGTAAAATGTTTTTGAGAATCAATTTAAAACCTCAAACCAGTTGGTGGACTGACGCAATTTTTTTACGGAAAAGGGTCATATATGTCAATGAACTATGTGAATTAGGACAGATATGCCCAATCCGTCAAATACTTGCTCATTCATGCCCTTAGTTTAACGGAACCATTATTTTGTCGTTATTAAATAATTAATAATCGGACCCAACCAAAATCTGCGGACTCGATCCATTAGGACCCGACCCACTCTTATTTCAAGAATATCTTTTGATATATTATTTTTGTTTGATTAAGAAATTGTATTTATTTGAGTAATTTGATAATCGATTTTTGTTTTTGTTATACATCATTTCGGAAAGTAATCCTACTAAAAGTAGTAATTGATATTTATTTATTATTTTAATAATATAATATTCGAATTAGTTTGTGCTTTCTTCAATCATTTTACTATCTATTTTTATTTTTCTCAATGGTGCTTATTACGAAATAATATTTGTTATGAAATAATTAATTAATAAAAATGGAAAAGAAGCACCACTGTTTTTGTGATGAAATAATTAATTAATAAAAATAAAAAAGAAGCACCATTGTTTTAATAATTTATTACTTATTTCATAACAAATTTGTAATGCAGAAAATAATCCAATAAACTAATAATCAATTATATAATAATCACTTATCTAAACAAAAAAGAACGGATCCATCAGGTTAAGTTATAGTGAACATGGAGTTATTTGTATTTGTATTGGTGAAAAATACAAATAGATTGTGAGAAAAATAAAAATAGATGGTAAAATGATTGAAGAAAGCACAAACTAATTCAAATATTATATTATTAAAATAATAAATAAATATCAATTACTACTTTTAGTAGGATTACTTTCCGAAATGATGTATAACAAAAAACAAAATCGATTATCAAATTACTCAAATAAATACAATTTCTTAATCAAACAAAAATAATATATCAAAAGATATTCTTGAAATAAGAGTGGGTCGGGTCCTAATGGATCGAGTCCGCAGATTTTGGTTGGGTCCGATTATTAATTATTTAATAACGACAAAATAATGGTTCCGTTAAACTAAGGGCATGAATGAGCAAGTATTTGACGGATTGGGCATATCTGTCCTAATTCACATAGTTCATTGACATATATGACCCTTTTCCGTAAAAAAATTGCGTCAGTCCACCAACTGGTTTGAGGTTTTAAATTGATTCTCAAAAACATTTTACANCAAAATCGATTGTCAAATTACTCAAATAAATAAATATGATTATCACACAATTTCTCAATCAAGCAAAAATAATATGTCAAAAAATATCTTTGAAATAAGGGTGGGTCAGATCCTAAAGAATCGGGTCAGCAGATTTTGATTGGGTGCGGTTATTAATTATTTAAGAAAGACAAAATAGTGGTTCCGTTAAACTAAGGGCATGAATGAGCAAGTATTGGACGGATTGGGCATATCTGTGCCAAACTATTAACGACGAGCATATTTGTCCTAATTTGCATAGTTCACTCGCATATATGGCCTTTTTCGATTTTTTTATAAAACCCTTTAGGTGCTATTTTTATAAAACTCGACGTGAGAATTCATATAGACACCCCGTTAAACGTACATATATACAGGGGCGGATAGAGCATCGAATACGGGTTTTCGGGAACCCAGTAACTCTTGCGTAGAGCCTGTATTTATATTAAGAAATTTATTAAATATTTATAGATATCTAACTGTGAACCCAGTTATTATTGCATATTAATTTAAAATTACGATAAGAACCCATAAATCTCAAATTCTGGATCCGTTTTTACTTAATTAACTTAATTAATTTTGAAGTCCACACTTGAATTCAATGTTAAAAACTTAAAGGTTAGAATGAATCAATTAAAATGATAAAAACGCCTTTGAAATTAAAGTCACCCATATGTACTAATAATGCCAAGGAAAAGTATGTAAGTACCTTTCAAGTATCAAACAAAATTTCAGCTGGCCGAACCTGGAAACATGAATATGAAAATACAATCTGATCAGTGTGTACTGTATGATCTTTTCACGTCTTTTAGAAAATTTAATTAATAGGAAATTTTGAGATGTGTACGAACCATATGCATCTTTTCTGAAATTTTGGCAGGAATTGCCTCCCACAAATCCCATCCCCATCTGATGTCTCGTGCGGCTTATAATTTATTCATATTTTATAATCTTTTTGAAGATTCATCAATTATTCCATACTTCCATTATTATTGAAATTACAATTGTTTTTTTATAAGCAGTTTGATGAGCTATATATAGGAACCTCAAACAACCTGTATGATGAGGCAAACATCATATAGTATCAAGTAAATAATGGAGTACAAAAGTCTAGCTTTCACATGTAATTATTGGAATCTTCTTTTTTGTTCGTCTGTGACTTGTTTATATTTAACAATACAATATTTTCATCTCCTTTCCATACTCTTTTTTAGTTTTAAATATCTTAAAATATTTGATAAACATATATAATAGTAATAATTTATTGTACTCTACAGCTCCCAGTAGTTACAAGAATTTAATTTCGGCTAAACAAAATCAAATTAAATTCGGAAACGTTTGTGATATTTATCCACAAAACCGACTTTTCATGTACTTAATTTAATGTGATATCAAGTTAAATTGATTTTTTAGGTTCTTTGTCTAGTTTAATGTTGCCGCACAAAATTGATCCAATGAGTTATATTCTTCTTTGCATATTCTTTTAATAGTCATCCATTTACTTTGTGTATGCGTGTGCTAAATCGTATTTTTCTAAAATCTTCTATTTTTAACCTTGGTATTTAATACAACTTGCGTAAATGTCTAATATTAACATGTTGTGTCGTGATCAATCTGAATCAGCACTTGTGTCTAAGCCCATTTTTTAATCATATTAGACGTTACATTATGTTGCATCACACATCAAATACCAAAACAATGTGATGTGTCTTAAAAAAAAATCAATAAAAGGGATTCGTCATTTCGTCTTGAGCAAAAACCTGCAGAAAGAAACATGATTGACCCTTTCTTATTTCTCGACTTAACAACAAATATCCAAGAAAGAGGTGACAAATTTATAAGTATGAAATTTCTTCTAATTATTAGGATGAGTCAATATCAATTAGTAGTGCGTTAACACACTTATCCATAAATTGGACAGAGACTTCGTACTCTTCTTTGATCATTCTTTTTTTTTTTCTTTCTCTTTTTGATTTTATTATGTAAAGAAAATTGTTCTTGCATCGTCTATTTTTATTTTCTTTTTAAATTTTTACTATTTTTAGACTTATGCAAAAGTCATACTAATCTTCTCTGTATCGTTTTAATTTTATTGAATATTCCCGAAAAGACCATAAAATGTCTAATTCAACCAAACAACTAACTCATTTGGTTGAAGGTTGCTCAAAACGATAAAAAGAAACAACCGTTCATTAACTGTATTAATGTGAAAGAATTTGACAGTAACATGCCAATAAAAGAAGAAAAGTACCCCC
>AWOL01S0100265.1:0-13231 GCA_000715115.1 Nicotiana otophora
TCATATGTCGATTTGGGGTGCCAACCGAGATTGTATGTGATAATGGAAAACAATTCATCGGCATCAAAGTAACTAAATTTTTCGAGTATCACAAGATCAAAAGGATCCTATCAACACCGTACCATCCCAGTGGAAACAGACAAGCTGAATCGACCAACAAAACCATCATCCAAAATCTTAAGAAGAGATTGACCGACGCAAAAGGAAAATGGAGAGAAATACTACCTGAGCTCCTATGGGCATATCGCACAACGTCGAAATCCAGTACCGGAGCAACGCCATTCTCGTTGGTCTATGGCACCGAAGATTTGTTCCTGGTTGAGGTCGGAGAACCTAGCATCAGGTTATGATATGCAACAAAGGAGTCGAATAACGAGACCATGAACACGAGCCTAGAATTATTGGACGAAAGACGAGAGGCCGCTCTCGTCCGATTGGCCGCCCAAAAATAGCGGATCGAAAGATACTACAATCGAAGAACTAATCTTCGACATTTCAAAATCGGGGACTTGGTACTAAGGAAAGTTACCATCAACACCTGAAATCTGAATGAAGGGAAACTGGGCCCGAACTAGGAAGGACCATATCAGGTTCTTGAAATCGCCGGAAAAGGATCCTACAAACTCGGAGTGATAAACGGCAAACAACTACCGAGCAATTGGAACGTGTCGAACCTAAAACGATACTACTGCTAAGGTACGACCCTCCCATGTTCATTTGTATTTCGAAATTAACCTTTGCAGGTATTCGACCAGAAACAGGGATGGGTTATTCAACTCGAAGCCTTTAGGCCTGAAAGCACGCGTTGCACTCTTTTTCTCTTAGACCGGTTTTGTCCCAAATGGGTTTTTCGGCAAGGTTTTTAATGAGGCAACAATTGATCGTGCTAACTTAGAATAATTCAACAGTATCTGAGGCCTCTTTACAATCAACCTCGAATACTGGGGGGCATTACCCTCAAATATATAAAGTTCTGGTAACATGGTCTCGATAGGAAAAATTTATAAGGGCCAAATGGTCAAATGAACCATGCCCGTGTAGTTTGATCGAGCCCTAGCACAAAACATGAACACATGTATAATGACTATAAAGAGAAATTTCTTCTTTACCGATATCTCATATCTCAGAAAGATTCCTCTACTTCATGTTCTCGATCTATCATGTAAACATGCTTAAGGGCCGACCACCATCGAAATTTGAATAATTACCCCATAAATCGGGGACTGCCAACCGAAACATCAACGAGACCGAGCTCCATAAAGTCTAATACTCTTTCTTCGAGTTCGAGCAAACACTCACTCGACCATTAAGCCTAAGGGATATATTAGTTCGAGTTCGAGTAAACACTCACTCGACCATAAAGCCTAAGGGCTACTCTTTCTTTGAGTTCGAGCAAACACTCACTCGACCATTAAGCCTAAGGGATATATTAGTTCGAGTTCGAGTAAACACTCACTCGACCATAAAGCCTAAGGGCTACTCTTTCTTTGAGTTCGAGCAAACACTCACTCGACTATAAATGGCTACTCTTTCTTCAAGTTCAAGCAAATGCTCACTCGACCATAAAGCCTAAGGGCTACTCTTAATTCGAGTTCGAGCAAACACTCACTCGACCATTAAGCCTAAGGGCTACTCTTTCTTCGAGTTCGAGCAAACACCCACTCGACCATTAAGCNCGCTCTCGTCCGATTGGCCGCCCAAAAATAGCGGATCGAAAGATACTACAATCGAAGAACTAATCTTCGACATTTCAAAATCGGGGACTTGGTACTAAGGAAAGTTACCATCAACACCTGAAATCTGAATGAAGGGAAACTGGGCCCGAACTAGGAAGGACCATATCAGGTTCTTGAAATCGCCGGAAAAGGATCCTACAAACTCGGAGTGATAAACGGCAAACAACTACCGAGCAATTGGAACGTGTCGAACCTAAAACGATACTACTGCTAAGGTACGACCCTCCCATGTTCATTTGTATTTCGAAATTAACCTTTGCAGGTATTCGACCAGAAACAGGGATGGGTTATTCAACTCGAAGCCTTTAGGCCTGAAAGCACGCGTTGCACTCTTTTTCTCTTAGACCGGTTTTGTCCCAAATGGGTTTTTCGGCAAGGTTTTTAATGAGGCAACAATTGATCGTGCTAACTTAGAATAATTCAACAGTATCTGAGGCCTCTTTACAATCAACCTCGAATACTGGGGGGCATTACCCTCAAATATATCAAGTTCTGGTAACATGGTCTCGATAGGAAAAATTTATAAGGGCCAAATGGTCAAATGAACCATGCCCGTGTAGTTTGATCGAGCCCTAGCACAAAACATGAACACATGTATAATGACTATAAAGAGAAATTTCTTCTTTACCGATATCTCATATCTCAGAAAGATTCCTCTACTTCATGTTCTCGATCTATCATGTAAACATGCTTAAGGGCCGACCACCATCGAAATTTGAATAATTACCCCATAAATCGGGGACTGCCAACCGAAACATCAACGAGACCGAGCTCCATAAAGTCTAATACTCTTTCTTCGAGTTCGAGCAAACACTCACTCGACCATTAAGCCTAAGGGCTATATTAGTTCGAGTTCGAGTAAACACTCACTCGACCATAAAGCCTAAGGGCTACTCTTTCTTTGAGTTCGAGCAAACACTCACTCGACTATAAATGGCTACTCTTTCTTCAAGTTCAAGCAAATGCTCACTCGACCATAAAGCCTAAGGGCTACTCTTAATTCGAGTTCGAGCAAACACTCACTCGACCATTAAGCCTAAGGGCTACTCTTTCTTCGAGTTCGAGCAAACACCCACTCGACCATTAAGCCTAAGGGCTACATTAGTTTGAGTTCGAGCAAACACTCACTCGACCATAAAGCCTAAGGGCTACTCTTTATTCGAGTTCGAGCAAACACTCACTCGACCATAAAGCCTAAGGGATACTCTTAATTCGAGTTCGAGCAAACAATCACTCGACCATTAAGCCTAATGGCTACTCTTAATTCGAGTTCGAGCAAACTCTCACTCGACCATTAAGCCTAAGGGCTACCCTTTCTTCGAGTTCGAGCAGACACTCACTCGACCATTAAGCCCAAGGGCTATTCTTAATTCGAGTTCGAGCAAACACTCACTCGGCCATTAAGCCTAAGGGCTATTCTTAATTCGAGTTTGAGCAAACTCTCACTCGACCATTAAGCATAAGGGCTACTCTTAATTTGAGTTCGAGCAAACTCTCACTAGACCATTAAGCCTAAGAGCTACCCTTTCTTCGAGTTCAAGCAAACACTCACTCGATCATTAAGCCTAAGGGCTATTCTCATTTTGAGTTCGAGCAAATACTCACTCGACCATAAAGCCTAAGGGCTGTTTTTCATTTCGAGTCCAAAAATCATTCTCACTCAATCGCAAAGCCCAAGGGTCACAATAATTCAAGTTCGAACTATTACCTCGCACCGGGGACTACGTGTCAAACTTAAAAATTTTACTCTGCTTCAAGTTTGAGCCAATCATTTCATTTGACATCTATCTATCAAGCCTAAGGGCCTCCTCAGTTCGAGTTCGAACATTTACTCGGGGACCACCTATAAGGAACAGTCAAATGCAGTACTTTCTATCGGTCCTTACTATCTCAATCTTGGACCTCTGAATAGTTATTCAATGCTAAGGCACTTTTGACCTTTGTACAAGCTAACAAAAGGCGAAAGATTCATGAGATATGAAAGGAAGAAAGTTTTTTATATTCATGTCAAAATCATTTACAAAGGCAAGACAACCCGATCAAAATTATTTACAAAAGACCAAAACGGTCTTATAAGAAACACAAAAAATATTTTTTTTAAAAAAGAAAATTTTTTAGTCCTCTCCGGGAGCAGCATTTTCGCCCTCGAGGCCCCCTTCACTTTCAGATCCGCTCACGCTCCCGGTATCATCATCATCAGGAAAGGCCAATATCTTGGCTTCGACTTCAAGCTCCTTAGTTTTTTAGATCTTGGCGGTTAGATCGAAGCCACGAGTATGAATTTCTTCGAGAGTCTCCCTTCTAGACTGGCATTTAGCATGCTCGGCAACCCAGTTTGCCCGAGCCTGAGCAGCCTCAACAACCTCCTTTCCTCGAACTTGAGCAGCTTCGGCATCAGATTGATAAACGACCACCATTGCATCAGCATTGGCCATCGTTTTCTCGACCTTTGTTCTGGCTACTGCAAGTTCTGTGGCCAATCTCTCTCGATCACAATTTGCTGAGCTCAACTGAGACTGGAACTCCTCGATTTTCTTGGCTTGCACCAAGCTTTTATCTTTTAGGCTTAGAAGTTGGGCCTCGGCTGAAGCCAGTTGAGTTCGGGTAGTCTCCTTTTCTGAGGTGAGGCAGTCCATGTTCTTCTTCCACTCCTCGACCTCCGATTTCACTACATCCACTTCAGCACGAAGCTGCCTAATCACATCGAACTTTTGCTCGACCTGCGAGACCGAATTATTAGCCATCAATCCCGAGTCAATATTATTAAATTCAAAGATTCTTTATACATGCTCGGCCAGCTCAGCTTGTTTTTTCCGAGATGCTTCTAGCTCAGCCCGAAGTCCTTTTGCTTCTCTTTCTATCTGCTCACTGAGAAGCTTTAAGGCATCTCTCTCATCATTAAGCTTTCGAACTTCGGCCTCGTACCGGCTCAGCTCCCTTTGGGATTGGAAAAAAAAGCCTCATGATGAAGCACAGAAGCCTACAAAAATAAGAAGGGATTATACAAGGAAAGGAAAACATAAGTATGAAAATTGGCAAAGAAAGTATGAACTTACCCGATTTAGGGCCTGTTGGGCTTCGTTAAATAAGCAAGGTGCTCCCACCTCGATCGAGCTCTTCATCGGAGCCTCCAAGTCACTTGGGTCGATGACATCTTCTACCCCGATAAAATAACCACGCAAAGGATCCTCCCCTTCATGGGCCCCTTCCCCGTGAGAAATCTCCACATCTTGAGAGTCACGTATCATCGATTGGGAAAAATAAGGGAAAGAGGGGGAATCCCCGATCTCTATCACCCCGGGTAGGTCTTTGGGGCACCACTTCCATCTTCGGGAGCCCCAAGCTCAGTTTGTGCACCGACATTCACCGCCTCTTCGATGATATCTTTACCCCGAGGTAAAACATCCTCGGTCTCACTCAGCTCGGGAACTTGGGTTGAAGTCCCCTCTTTGACCTCACCAAGACTGGTCGAAGCAGTATCAATTCCCACCGATACCGAAGTATTCTGAGTATCGGTACTAGCCCGGGCACGGACCAACAACCCGGAATCATTTTCTTCTTCTTCTTCTTCATCCCTTAGACTCAGGATCGACTCTATGGTCAAAGAGATTACGTTCACCTTGGATATACGAGCCGCTCTCTTTTTGGGTTTTTGACCCTCGGAGTCCGAGGCCATTTTTCTCTTAATCGCCTTATCCGATTTTGAGAAAGGAGGTAAAACTTCTTCATCACCTGATGGAGGTCTCATAACCGCATCTTTTTCGAGACCTACGAAGAAAGAAAAGAAAGTAAAACTTATGCTTGAAAAAAATACTTGAACAATAAGGAAATCAATGAGTCAAGAAAAAGGTTTACCATGAGTACGAGCTTCCCACCGGCCCTTTGACCAATCGCGCCAAGCGTGCTCGGCATATGTCGACGTCGAAACCAGGCTCCTGACCCAGTTCTAGAGATGGGGAACTGATCCCGGCATCCAAGAAATGGTTGTGTCATGAAAAGCATCGATAAGTAAAAATAAAGAAGTAAAAACGACAAAAGCTAAAAACGGAATCATACTTACGATTCATATTCCATTTCTCAGGATATGTCATACTCTCAACCGGGATTAAGTCTGAGGTCTTCACTCGTACAAACCGGCCCATCCAACCCCGATCTTTGTCTTCATCAATGCTCGAGGTAAATGCTTTGGTGGCCCAGAGTTGGAGCTTTATTAGCCCACCTCGGTAAAGACGAGGACTATATAATCTTATTAGGTTGTCGAGGGTGAAGGGAAGCCCGTCGATTTTGCTCATAAAAAAACGAAGCAGTATTACAATCCTCCAGAAAGAAGGATGTATTTGGCCGAGGGTTACTTGGTATTGTTTGCAGAAGTCGATGATGATCGGATCGAGGGGACCCAGCGTGAGAGGATAAGTGTAAACACTCAAGTACCCTTCCACGTGGGTAGTGATCGCTTCTTCCGGTGCCGGTATTACAACCTCTTTGTTTTCCCAACCACAATCTTTCTTCACCAAATCAATAAGGCTTTGAGGTATCGAGCATATATATCTCGATACCGGCTCATATCGACCAGCAACCGACAAAGGTTTCTCGACCTTAAAGTCGGAATCGATAACACATCCCCCAAGAACGAGCTTTTCGAGGCGTGGCTCCACCATCGGTTTATCACCGGCCGGCCGAGATAAGGAAGCAACCTCTTTCTGAGGAACAATTTTAGATATCTTGGCCATCTAAATTCTCAAGAACAAAGAAGATGGGAAATTGAAATATTTTGGTATTTGACGAAGAACAAGCAAAGAAATTCTTAAAACTGGAAATAGAGAACTTTGGAGAAGGCGAAGAACTGTGAAGGTTGGAATGAGAAGAGTTGAAGGTAAAGGTTTAAAATAATGAAGAAGGGGGGCTATTTATAGATTTGGCAATGACGGTTCAAAATCAACAGTGGCCGACCATCGTCTGACGCACATTTAATGCCTTGGTAATTGAACCGACGGGACATTTGTTACATACGTCATAACCGGGCTCGACGCAGACATAAGTGTGTATCTAGTCAGAGGTTGAAAAAATCATATCGTTTCTCGCCACATTCTTTCCGAGAAACAAAGGGAATATCTATATACGGTCAAAATCAGTTTTGCCCTTCATGTATTTAGTCGAGATTGGAACATGATGGACTGAGAGTCGTCATCATAATATCGAGATGAGATCTGAAGCCAGGTTATCGAGTTCAAGATTTAGGGACCGATCAATAACGAGCTCGAAGTCAATATCGAGCTCGAATCAATACCGAGCTCGAGTCAATATCGAGCTCGAGTCAATATCGAGCTCGAGATCTAGAGATCGACCAATACCAAAAACCGGCCAAGATCGAACTAAGAGATAAAGAGCCGTTGTAGTCGCACCAGGGAAGAGAATCTCGTCGGAAATTAAGGAAAAACTAATTAACTAATCTATCATAAGATCCCCACTATGTATTTTTAATTATATCCAAAGTAGGATTCCTCCACTATATGAAAAGTGACTATTATTTTTGTAAGGGATCCGATATTCAACATTGAGACATCAATACACTCTCACATTTCTATTTACACAGAAATATAGGAGAGATTATCTTTTTTGGGGCTTTGGACATGATTCATCTTGCTTGTTTATAAATCATTCTCTACTCAATTTGGTTTGTATTTTATTCCTTTTTTACAGTCAATATTCGATATATTTCTACTTAATTTTTTCCGATTTGTACCAAGTTATACCACATATTCTTAGAACTACGTATAAATTCAGCTCTATCTGTTTTTCGGGTAAACAAACATCTATTTTATCCTTCATGTGTATCCGAGAACTCAATCGGCACAAAAAATTCCAAAATGGCCATAAGATACCATTTGGAGAAACATATTGTCGTTGAATTATTGGAGCCGTGAAATTGAAAATGCCAAAAAATAAAATAAAAAGATCAATGGACATAAAATATTTATTGCTGCTGAAACGCCTACACCTCCTCAGATGAGCAAATTAATCTCCACGGAAAGCATACCGTTTCAAGCATTCCATCAGCTTCCTTCCTTCCCATGGAAAACAAACATCACTATTCCACAGAAAATCTAATTCATCAGGTAAATCCATATGATGGTAAAGTCATAGCGGGAAGATGGTAGTGATTTTTTATCCTCCTTTAATATGGAATATGAAAGGTTGTAATAGTAATAGCCATTCTTGAGACTGTTTGTTGATCCCATTACTGAAATGATTCTCAACTATCCAAAATTATGGACTAAAGTCATTTTTCTTTCGTTTGTAAGAAGAAAGTCACTCAACTATTCCTATTGCACGCAAATGATCACTCAAACTTTTAAGTGGAAAAATGTGAAGAGTCCGTCCGCAAAGAATTTTTATATTTTTAGACCAAACAAAATAATAAACACCCAAACAAATATTGACATTCTTGAGACTGTTTGTTTCATTAGTTTGCGAATATTATGTTAAATATTGACCCCCAAAAAAGGTAAAAAGCCATAAAAATTAACAAAAAGATAGAAATTATTGCTGGCCAAAAAGAGGTGCCACACATCTCTTCTTAGGCCAGCTATCTGTATCTTGTGATATTTTACTCCAATAGACTAATCACAACTAAATCACAACTTAAAGAACGCTCATTATTCAAGAACCAGAAAGATGCCAATAGTATTAAGCGCGAGAATATCGATATACAAAATATTAGACTTAACTTTCTTTATACAGAGGACATAGAGTGCATAAGCCCAGAGAAGAGCCTTGAGGACAGCAAAAACAGTTTTCAGGAAAATTTAATTTGGAAAGAAAAAACAACCGAGGAGAGGAGGAAAGGAGTGAGAGGCATCCCTGATTTTCATAACAGGCAAATATAAATCAACAATAGAAGTCTTAAAACGAATCAGTTCAATTTAAACAAAAAATGGTGAGAAAAAGGATAAAAAGGCACACATATGTTATTTTTGAAGTGCAACGGTTAGGAGTTTGGATAAAATAAATCTTCAACTTTTGATTAGACCAAATTAAATCCAAGTAAAATCAAGCTCTTTATTTGCCAAGAACATAATCCAGCATCTAGCAAAGTAAACATGGAACTCACAATTGGTGATATTGGGCAAACTTTATAACTACGTAGGAGAAATCATGTCTGTCAATAAACAAAGCAAGCCACTTTTCAAAACAGTTGAGAAACCGAGCATAATGAGATTGAGAACAAAAGAGACCAAAAATTTTAAAGAAAAAAAGGAATAATACCTTCCATCGGCCTTTTTTCCCTTCCACGAAAACAAACGTCATTATTCCACAGAAAATCTCGAAAGAAGATCTTTAAAAACCTATATACGATAAAGAACCCTTAGAAAACTTAAATATGAAAAAAGAAAAATGAAACATCTACCACAACTGCTCAATGATATGTTGGATTATGTATCGCAGCGGAAGCAATTTGTGATGACCTAAAGGATTATCTTTAAATATAATAATTATTTATGTATTATGAGACCTCAAATAGCACCATTCAGATTTTTTCGACTTGCGTGCGCAGTCCGTAATTTTATTTTTGGAAAGTTTTTATGTGAAAAATTGATTAAAATGTGAAATAGAGATTTAAAACTCAATTGGGTTGACTTTGGTCAATATTTTGAGCAAACTGACCCGGATCGGTATTTTGACAGTTTCGGTAGGTCCGTATCGTGATTTGGGNCATTTTGAGCAAACTGACCCGGATCGGTGTTTTGACAGTTCCGGTAGGTCCGTATCGTGATTTGGGATTTGAGCGTATGCCCGGAATCAAATTCGGAGGTCCCTAGCTCGAGTTATCGTATGTTGTCGAAATTTTTAAGTTTAAAGGCTTAATAACTTTAAAGAATTGACCAATGTTTGACTTTGTTGATACCAGGTCTGTATTTTGGTTTCGAAACCCGGAATAGGTCCATTACTATATTTATGACTTGTCTGTCAGATTTGGGGAGAAACGGAGTTGGTCTGACATGATTCGGACGTCCGAATGTTAAAATAGAATTTTTAAAGTTTTCTTAAAAATCTCACTTGATTTGGCTTCCGATTCATAATTTTAGGTGTTAAATTGGTATTTTGATCGCGCGAACGAGTTCGTATGAGATTTTTGGACTTGTGTGCATGTTTGGTTTGGAGCCCCGAGGGCTCGGGTGAGTTTCGGACGAGTTTTGGACCACTTTTGTTCAAGAACAGATGGCTGGAAATCTGGTATTTCCAAGTTCTGGTTTCCTTCTATGCGATTGCATGGCTTCATCCGCGATCGCAAAGGGTTATTGAGCACTGATGAAAAATTTGTTCTATGCGATCGCATAGTATTGTCTGCGATCGCACATTTGGAGAAGCTAAGGCATCGCGAATGTGTGGCCAAAGCCGCGTTCGCGAAGAAGGAGTGAGGCAGAAGCTGTAGCATGCGATTTGTGCTATGCGATCGCATTCAGCCGTCTGCGATCGCGTAAGGCTGGGAAATGGTTCTTCGCGTTCACATAATCTCTTCCGCGTTCGCGTAGAGCAAAAAACTGGACAGCCTAAAAATGTGCTTCGCGATCGCGAAGCATTGTCCACGATCGCATAGGGTACAAATCTGGGCAAACGGAACTTAAGTTCTGTAAATGGGATTTCACCCCATTTTCTACCATTTTCGATTTTGAGCTCGGGTAAGACGATGTTTGGGCGATTTTCACAGGAAAAAATTGGGGGCAAGTGTTCCTTATCCTATATTGATTATATTTCATGATTCCATACTCATTTAAATCATGAATCCGTGAATTTAGGGAGGAAAATCAGATTTTTATAAAATCTTCCAAAAATATAAAATTAAGATTTGAAGGTCAATCCGATGTTGGAATTTGATAATTGTTGTATGGTTGGACTCGTCTCGGAACGGGTGTTCGAATTTTGTAAGTTTTTTCGAGATTCGAGATGTGGGCCCCACTGATGATTTCTGAGATGAATTTCGGATTTTTAATCCGGAAAATTAGTAAAAATTCATATGGAATTAATTCATACAATTTGTATTGAGTATATTGAATTGTTTATGACTAAATTTGAGGATTTCGGACACGAATACGTAAGGTAAAGGTTTATTGGATTCTTGAATTTGGTTGCAAAATTGGGTAAGTATCGTGGTTAACCTTGACTTGAGGGAGTAAGACTTATCTGTCTATTTGCTACATGATTTAATGTGCGGGTACAGCGTATATGTGAGGTGACGAGTATTTATGCATTGCGGTTGAGTCAAAGCATGCGGGTGAAATTTATTTATTGTGAATAATTACCTATTTAGTTAAGATATTCCTGCTTAAGTTTATTATTGATTATTTGATCATTATTCGTGAAATTATTATTNAGAATGTTTGTTTTAGCGGTGGAGAATGTGATGACCCAAAATGTCGTCTTTAATTTAAACATTTATTTTTGTGTTTTAAGACCTTGAAAAAGCAATATTTATTATGTTTCGACTTGCGTGCACAGGCCGTATAATTTTTCTGGAAAATATTTTATATGAAAGATGGATTTAAATGTGAAATAGAGCTTTAAAACTCAACTGAGTTAACTTTGGTCAACATTTTGAGAAAATGGATTCGGATCAGTGTTTGGACAGTTCCGATAGGTCTGTATCGTGATTTGGGACTTAGACGTATGTCCGAAATTGAATTCAGAGGTCCCTAGCTCAAATTATTGCCATTTAACGGAAATACAAAATCTAAAGGCTAAAGATTTCCAAAGTTTGACCGCAGAGTTGACTTTATTGATAACGGACTTGGATTGAGATTCAAAAAATTGTAATAGCTCAGTTATGTCATGTATGCCTTGTGTGCCAAATTTGAAGTCATTCCGGATTCATTTAACATGTTTCGGCACGAGTTTTATAAATTGGGAAGTTTGAAATTCATAAGTCCGAATCGAGGTGTGAATTGTAATTTCAATGTTATTTAACGTGATTTGAGACCCCGAGTAAGTCCACGTTATATTATGAGACTGGTTGGTATAATTGGACGAGGTCCTGAGTGGCTCGGGTGAATTTCGGACGTGTTTCGGGTAATTTTTGTAAAAAATTACAAGTCTGGTTCTAGTCCGTTGCACCTGCGCAATTTTGGCCGCAAGTACGAGGCCACTTATGCGGAATTTTGGTCGCTTCTACGACATGGGCAATGGTCACCTCCTGACCGCTTCTGCGATGCATTTCACATAGGATCGATGCCGCTTTTGTGGCTGAGAGACCACAAATACGGAGGTCTCGCTTCTGCGGCTTTCTTCGCGCTTCTGCGCAATCGCTTTTGCGACGTGAAGGTCCGCAGATGCGGTCCTCTGCTGGGCAGCCTTGTTCCGCAAATGCAAGCTTTGTCTCGTAAATGCAAGTCCGCAGGTGCGAAAATGCTGGACAAAACCCATAAAATCGGAAGTTAACCATTTTTATTTATTTTTGAGTTTTGAGTCTCGGATTTAGGCGATTCCAAAGGAATTTTTCATGATTTCGACATGGGTAAGTATTCTATATCCGAAAGTGATTACATTTCATAGATCCATGTCAATATTCATCGTTTATTTCGGATTTAGGTGGAAGAAATTAAATTTTTTATTAAATCTTCTAAAAATGTAAAATGAAGATTTGAAAGCCAATCTGATGTCGGAATTTGATAATTTTTGTATGGTTGAACTCGTATCGGAACGGGTGTTCGATTTTCGTGAGTTTTTTCTGGATTCGAGATGTGGGTCCCACTATCAATTTTTAAAATAAATTTTGAATTTTAATCTGAAAATTAGTAAATTCATATGGAATCAATTCTTACGATTTGTATTGAGTATATTGAATTGTTTATGACTAGATTTGAGGATTTTGGGCACGAATTCACGAGGCAAAGGTTTATTAAAATATTGAGTTGGTTGCAAAGCGAGGTAAGTGTCGTTGTTAATCTTGACTTGAGGGAGTAGGACTTATTTGTCTGTTTGCTATGTGATTTAATATAAGGGTACAACATATATGCGAGATGACGAATACTTATGTGTTGTGGTTGAGTCAAAGCATGCAGGTGGAATTTATTTATTGTGAATAATTACCTATTTAGTTAAGATATTCCTGCTTAAGTTTATTATTGATTATTTGATCATTATTCGTGAAATTATTATTCATTTAATTATTGTTGAATATTTTGGAAGGTGAAGTCGGTATTCTGTATTGAATTGATTGATAAGTGTATATCCCCACAGTTAAATACTCTTCCGAATTTATATTATTATTTTTATGGTAAGGAAGAGTGTAAAAGCACGAAGGGTGATGCCGTGCCATTTTTATTATTTATAATATCATTGTCATAATAAGAAAGAGGGTAAAAGCACGAAGGGTGGTGTCGTGCCATTTGTGAGCGTAAAAGCACGAAGGGTGATGCCGTGTCATTTTCAGAGAGTGTAAAAGATGAAATGGGTATCATGTTGAGACAATAGATGAAATGAACGTGGAATATCTTTGT
>AWOL01S0100266.1:0-25464 GCA_000715115.1 Nicotiana otophora
GGGAATTAGTTCTTTCAATCAGACGATCCACATGTCATGTCCGTTAAAATAAAGGTAAATATAGAACTTTGTTGGATGGAAGGGCCATATATGAACGAAAAGTATAACGGAAGATAAGATTGAACAATAAACAAAAGTAGAGGGATATATTTGGCCCTTTTCCATTATATAAATAATTTACTCCAACTAATTTTGATATTGAGACATAATTGGATTGTTGTTGCACTATTGTTTTGTTAGATTGACACTTAGTCAAATTAATTCTTGAGAAATGAAAAGTATCATAAATTGAGATAAAAGAAGTATTTGGTTTTGACGTTAAATAAGAGACATTACAAGAAGGCAAAATACATCGACAGACTTTTAAAGTTATCTACACTTTTCACACTGACATTTTATCTTAAGTTTGTTCCATTTGAACATTTTAATCATTCCTACACTATGTCACTAGACACAAAATTTGATAGGTAGCCAAACATAAAAGATGCGTGTAATTCACACGCCAAGTAATAAAAAAGACGAGAACACGTGGATTTAATTTCAATAATATTTTTAAAAGAAGACATTTGGAAAAAATAAAAGAAAATTAAGAACCCCACCCACCCCATCCTCATCTTCCCATACGACCCCTTCTTCCTTTTATCCCACCCTACCACTCTTTAATCTTCTACAAATCCCTTGCTCCCTGTTACTCCGATCCATCTCTTCCATCGACGACCGGTCCCCTGTTCACCCATGCTTTTTACAACCCCCTTCCTTTCGTCGTCTTCCCAGCGGCTCCCTTCTCTATTTCACCCTCTTTGGCAAAAATTCAAAATTCTTAATTTACAATCCCTACAAAAAAAAATTACATCTGCAGAGATTTACAACTCCCGAGCTCCAAATATATCAATAAATGGTACTTTTCTTCTGTAATTACAGTGATTATCCACATTTCAATAATTGCATGGACTTTTAATTTGTGTAATCTTCGATATAAATTAGAGAAGGCCGTATGTGTGCGTGATAATAAAACCGTATTATGTGTGTATTGGATAGAAAAATAGAGGGGTCAAATGCAATATCGAAATTGACATTGGAAGTGCGACGGTCGTGCATATCCGGGAGAAGTTGATTTCTGCCAATCCAGTTGGTCCCGTTTATCCTTTCCTTTAATGCTCTTTTTTCTAGTGGTGAAGCATGATTTTTCGGTGGATAAACTGGTGGAGAAATGACGTGTAGAGGAGCTGTTTTAGAGGCTCTTTTGGAGTGGTATCATGGTAGTTTTGGGGGTGGTTCAGTTGGATTTGATGGCTAGTTTAATGGTGTTTGTTACTGGTTTTTTGAAAGAAAAATGAGGTGTATCTAATGGAGGTTTTCATGGTGTTTCATGGAGGAGTTTCGGTGGTTTCATGGTGCAATACAACTGATTTTTTTTTAAAATTTGGTTTTAGATGAGTCGGTGGATATGTGATGGAAGTTGGCGGCATGGTTGTGTAGTATCTCATTGAGAAGATGAACAAGCGAAAAAGATTTTTTTAAAAAAATAATATCTTTTGTTTCCACCTGTAGTTCGGGTCCGCATCAATGGCCTCATATATGCAGTTCACGTTCTTAAAAGAGGTGTGAGATACGCGCAATAACATATCAGTATTTTGTGTCTAAATGACACAATATAAACCTTGTTAAGGTGTTCAAATGAAATACGCTTAAGATAAAGTGTTAAAATGAAAAGTATGAACAACGACAAAGAAGTAGTAGAGACTATTTTTCCTAGTTAGCTACACAAATTACAATCTAAAGGTTACAGTATCTTACTCTATACTTTCGCTTACAAGTTACAACCAGTAAGTTTGTAACTAGGGAGGAAAAATATGTGAAAATTTCAAGGAAAAATTATCTTAAAGAAAAGGATTAATATGAGGAAATTTATAATTTTGCTTACCGTTGTGGAAATAATCTATTTACTTCTTTGAAGAACGTCTTCCTTCTTAACCAAACAAATAACTGATCAGATTCACTATTTACTTTTTCTAGCCAATATACATGTTGATTATACACAACTATACACATATTATGCATGAATTATACATCTACTGGCTATTTTTAGTTTATAGAATTAGATGGGCGGCTATTTGGGTTAATTTTAAAATTTTTCTAAATAGATTTCGAGCAAAAGGCCCTTGATAACCGATATCCCTAAACTATTGGTCATTTTGCACTATTTGAAAAGAAAAAACGGGGGTGGGGTTATTTGCGCAAGTGGACTTTATGTGGCTATTCTTTTATGAGGAATTTTCAGAAACCACTATTGTTTAGTGGCTATTACCTTCCTATAGCTACTATATACATAGCTACTTTCTATAGCTACTATTAAGTTATTATGGTAGTATATTTATTGTATTCGTGCTGTTGTATTCATGAATACAGCAGCAAAAGACGCCTAAAAATCAGGGCAGTCCAGTTGTACGCGCATGTATTCACATGTATTCACGCCATGTATTCATGAATACAACAGCAAAAAGAGCCTAAAATCAGGGCAGTTCAGCTGTACGCACATGCATTCAGATGTATTCGCGCAGCTGTATTCATGAATACAACAACAAAAATGGCCTAAAATCAGGGCAGTCCAGCTGTACGCGCATGTATTCACATGTATTCGCGCCATGTATTCATGAATACAGTAACAACAATCACCTTAAAAATAGGTATGCTCAGCTGTCTAATAACGAAAATAATATCAATTAGCGTGATATACTCCTAACATAACTCAACAAAATCAATTCTAGCATGCTTCATTATCAACCCAATTAATTAGAATGATTTTTCATTTGTATATAACTTTTGTATTTAGTGTGTTTTAAATTATTGTTTTACTGTTTGCGTTCATTAGATTCAATATTTGTATTTACTGTATTCGTTATTTTATATACAGTATATTCAAATGTATTTGTATTAACAATATTTTAGTTATTCCTAATACATGCTATTAATGTTGTATTCAGTATATTTCAATCATTGTATTCACTGTATTGCTATTTGTATTTAGTGTATTTTACTTTATTTCACTGTATTTTAAAATTAAATGTATTCACTGTTTATATTCTATTCTATTTTAATGTTTGTATTATGTGTATTTCAATATTTATATCATGTATTCATGCATGAATACAGATGTATTCAGCTGTATTGAAAAAATACAAACCTTCGAAATACATAAATACAAGCAAAAAAATGTATATATGCAAAAATACAATGTATTTGAGCGAATTTGTACAGAATACAATGTATTGTATCATTGTATGTGACTAAATAGCAAAGAAGAGAAGAAAGTTCACAGGAGATAGCGTTTTCCGGCTGAGCAAAATATTGTATACACTGTATTAAAACTAAAAATGGAGATGAACAGAAATCCCGACCCTCAAATCTTTTCCGGCGTAAAAAATATTGCAGTATCCATGTAGAGGAATCCATTGCAATATCCGGCATAAAAGAAAGCTGCAGTGGCCCTCTTGTTTCAAAGTTGTTGAATCAGCCATTGAAGAGGAAATTTGAAGTTTTCTACTGAAAACCTAACAATGGTGAAGATTTAAAAAAAATGAAGAGAAAAAGAAGAAGCTTGAACCGACCAAAAGTCCAAACACTTTAACACTTACCAAGAATTTTTGGAGCAAAAACGTAGAAAGTGAGAGAGAGAATCGTGCTTCAAAAATCGCGAATACAAGCTTGTTGTGAGAGAGAGATCGTAGAGAGAGAAAGAAGAAATATTTTGCTGTGATTTTGGGAGAGAATAATTGAAAGAATGATAGAGAAAAATGGTACATAGCGTATTTAATACCTTAATGGTAGTGTGTAGAAATTATAAATAGCTTTAGCTGGTTGTACATTGTAGCTAGGTAATGGCACGTGGTACATAGTTAGTTAGATGGTTAGAGTGAATTAGAGAATTGACAACTGTCAACCTTAGGAGTTAATTATACAAGGTTAGTGCTGAATGTATATATACAATTGGACACGTGAATGAAAATAAGTCAGTTCATTTCAACTAAATATTTCTCTCTCTTCCATTGCTGCCCATTTCTTTCTCTCTCGATCAGGTGTTGATCCCAGTTCCCTTTCTCCTTTTAACATGGTATCAGAGCCACCGATTCATGGTAATTGAGCTGGAATATCACGGTATCGAGTGGTAGCAGTGTGTGATGTGCAGAATTATGTGATTATGGGTGCTTCGAGAACAAGATCGGACTTGAAGAAACCCTAATTTTTCGCCATTGTTGAAACTGTAAGTTTCCTAATTTCTCAGTGTGGGTGTTTGCTGAAAACTGCAAATCCCCTCCTCTTCTGAGAATGCCAGATAGTCAATTGGAAATGGAGCCTCAAGTTGTTGCTCAGACGGAAAAATTCACCGACATTCATCCGCGAAATCCCCTGTATCTCCACCCTTCAGACACTCCAGGTAGTATTCTAATCCCTCAACAGTTGATTGGAATCGAAAATTACACTGCTTGGAGTAATTCGATGAAAGTTGCCCTGCTAGCAAAGAATAAGTTAGGGTTCATCGATGGTAAATGTCGTAGGGAGGATTATAAGGGTGATTTGGAGCATGAATGGGATATATGCAATGTTTTTGTCCTGTCGTGGATTACCAATTCAGTATCTAGGGAATTAGCTGATGGCCTCATGTATTCCTCTGATGTTTATAAGGTGTGGATTGATCTGAAGGAACGTTTTGACAAAAAAAATCTCACTCGACTTTATCAACTGCATCGATAGATTTACATAATGAACTAAGGCACTTCCTCTGTATCTGAATATTTTTCCCAACTACGTAATGTTTGGGGTGAATATTTGTCTTTAGTCCCTCTTCCTGGCAGTGATAAGGCATACGTAGAGCATATCGAGCAACATAAACTCATGCAGTTTTTGATGGGCCTAAATGAGACTTATTCTCAGTCTCGAAGTCAAATCTTATTAACAGTGCCTAGTCCATCACTGAATCAGGCGTATAATATGATAATGCAAGATGAAAGTCAAAGGATGCAGTCTAACATGATGTCACAGTGTGTTCATCCACTATAGCAGTTGAATCTGTATGATCCCACAGCCCTAGCCTCCACACGGGGAAACCGGTTCAAGAGAGATAATGACCTGCACTGTGACTATTGCAACATGAAGGGACACAAGTGAGAAAATTACTACAAGTTGGTTGGTTATCCACTGAAGGGCACTAAGAAAAAAGGTTTTGATAGGCCACAGACTCATGGAAATAATCAGAACTTTAGACACACCAGAGGCCTCATAATACACAATGTTAATCTCGTTGAAGGACCAACATCAGGAAACACAAATGTGCAACTGCCAGTCTTTACTCCTGAGCAATATCAACAGATATTGAATCTGATCAATAAGGATTCAACCCCTCAAGAAGCTGCAGTTAACATGGCAGGTATATCCCATTGCTTAAGTGCTTGTTTGTCTGCAGGTTTGGACATTGGTCCGTGGGTGGTTGACACAGGAGCCGCCAATCATATGGTCTTTAGCTTGAATTCTCTACTTCACTCAATAGTTGTTTCCCCTAACTCTAGTAAAATACACTTACCTAATGGTCAAACAACTTATGTCTCATATATTGGTACTGTCTCATTGTTTGATCATCAGTTGCACAATGTGTTGTGTGTTCCTCATTTCAAATACAATCTTCTTTCTATATCTAAACTGACCAAAGAACTACAATCTTGTGTAGGCTTTTATCCTGATTTTTGTATCTTTCAGGACCTTTACACTGGCAAGGTGAATGGGATTGGTAAGGAGAAGGATGGTCTTTACCTACTTCAGCCTATCAAGCAACCATCACCTGTCCAAGCACCTCTTTCTTCAGCACCTACTTCAGTTCAACACTAACATTGTCTTTCTTCCACACATTTAGATTCTTATTCCATCTGGCATCAAAGATTGGGTCATGCCCCTATAGCAGTTTTACAGAAGATTTCCACCTTACAAAGCCATCTGTTGAATAATGAATCTGTGTCTTGTACTATCTGTCCATTAGCAAGGCAAACTAGATTTTCCTTTCCCACTAGTACTAAGAAAACTGTATCCCCTTTTGAACTTGTACATATGGATGTTTGGGGTCCATATAGACAATGTACTCATAATGGATATAGGTACTTTCTTACAATTGTTGATGACTACTCTAGAATGACTTGGGTTTATTTGATGAAATTGAAGAGCGATGTTATTGTCTTGATTAGAAATTTTCTGTGCCTTATTCAAACTCAATTTTCAGCCTCCATAAAGACTATTAGATCTGACAATGGTCTTGAATTTTTCAACTCACAATGTGCCAATCTATTCACTTCTGTTGTTATTGTTCATCAAAATACTTGTTTTGATACTCCTCAGCAGAATGGTGTAGCTGAACGAAAGCATAGGCATCTCCTTGAGATGGCCAGAGCCTTGAGATTCCAGGCTCATACACCTCTCAAGTTTTGGGGAGAGTGTATCCTCACTGCAGTTTTCCTCATTAATAGACTTCCTTCTTCAGTCTTGTCGGGAAAATTTCCTTATGAGATGTTTCATAGTCAACCCCCCTCCATCTCTCACTTGAAGGTGTTTGGGTGTCTTTGCTATGTAACTAAACCAAACTACTCTGATAAATTCTCTTCTAAAGTGGTGCCCGCAATCTTCATGGGTTATTCAGAGACTCAGAAAGGTTACAAACTCTACAACATTTCCACTGGAACCTTCTTTGTTAGTAGAGATGTGTCTTTTCGGGAGTTCACATTTCCCTTCAAACATCCTAAGTCAACTTTTTTGGAACCACAACCTGCTTCTCCCTCTGTTTCTCAGACCAATCCTTTTACCTACTTTCTTTCTACTCCTTCCTCTATTGACACCTTCCCCTCTGTTTCATGCCTTATTAATTCCACTGCTCGGGACACTTCTACTATTAGTTCACCAGATCAACTCTCTTCTTCCCTTTCTCCTGCACCAATATTTCCTTCTTCCCCTGTTACTCCAGGTTCTGTGATCAGAAAGTCTACTCGAGTCTTTAAACCTCCAATTTGGCTCACTGACTATGTGCATTGCTCTACTACTCCATACCCTCTCTCTGCTTCTATGTCTTATTCCTTTATTTCTCCCCCTACAAAGCCTGTTTGTCAGCCTTCTCTTTTATTTCTGAACCCACATCTTTTGAACAAGCTGTTAGGGATCAGAATTGGATTCAAGCTATGAGCCAGGAGATCCAAGTCCTCACTGACAACCACACCTGGGACACAGTGGACTTACCTGCAGGTAAAAGGGCGATTGCCTGCAAATGGGTATATAAGGTGAAGTTTCAGGCAGATGGTAGTATGAAGAGGTTTAAGGCACGTTTGGTGGCCAAGGGTTTCACTCAACATGGGGGATTGACTATCATGACACATTTTCTCCTGTGGTAAAGATGGTCAGTATTAGGTGTGTTATTTCTCTAGCTGCTCAGTTTGCCTTGCCTCTCCATCAGATGGATGTTTACAATGCATTTCTTCAGGGTGATTTATTTGAGGAGGTCTACATGACCTTGCCTCAAGAATTTGGTATCCAGGGGGAGAACAAGGTATGCAGGCTACGAAAATCCTTGTATGGTCTTAGGCAAGCAAGCAGGCAGTGGAACTTGAAGCTTACAACAGCTCTCATTCAGTCAGGTTTTTCTCAAAGCAAGCTCGATTACTCTCTGTTCACCAAAACAATTGACAAAGGAATTGTGATAATATTGGTGTACGTAGATTACCTGCTAATTACAGGCAATGACACAATCTTAATACAGGAAGACAAAGACATTTTGAACCATAACTTCAAAATGAAGGACTTGGGAGAACTAAAGTTTTTTTTGGGAATTGAATTTGCTAGGTCTAAGAAAGGAATATTGATGAACCAATAGAAGTATGCCTTGGAGCTAATTTCAGAGTGTGTGCTCGGAGGATATAAGCCTACTACAACACCACTGGAACAGAACCAGAAGCTTACTAGCATGGAATATGATATGCAATTTGACATTTCTGATGATAAGGAGCTGGAAGATAGGGGATTGTATCAAAGGTTGATTGGTATGCTGTTATACCTGTCAACCACAAGACCAGACATATGTTATGCCATACAACACCTGAGTCAATTCATGCATGCCCCAAAACAGTCTCACTGTGAAGCAGCCTTAAGGGTGGTGAGATACATTAAGGGCAGACCTGGATTGAGGCTATTAATGAGTAGTAGACAATCAGGAAAGGTGGTTGCATACTGTGATGCATATTGGGCATCTTGTATATTATCTAGAAAATCAGTCACATGTTACTGTATTAAGCTGGGAGATTCGTTTATCTCATGGAGGTCAAAAAAGCAAAACACAGTGTCACGAAGCTTAGCTGAAGCTGAGTACAGAAGCATGGCAACAACTGTTGCAGAGGTAGTCTGGGTACTTGGATTGTTGGAGGAGTTAGGAGCTTCTGTTATTTTGCCAATGGAGCTATACTGTGATAGCAAGGCAACATTGCAGATTGCATCTAATCCTATGTACCGTGAGCGCACAAAGCACATAGAAATTGATTGTCACTTCATTCGGGAAAGGTTGCAGCATGGTTTGATTAAAACAGAACATATTCCTGGAAAAGACCAAATGGCAGACATATTAACTAAAGCTTTGGGAAAATAGCTGCATGATGATATGGTATGCAAGTTGGGGATGATCAATGTCTTTCATCTCCCAACTTGAGGGGGAGTGTAGAAATTATAAATAGCTTTAGCTGGTTGTATATTGTAGCTAGGTAATGGCAGGTGGTACATAGTTAGTTAGATAGTTACAGTGAATTAGAGAATTGACAGCTGTCAACCTTAGGAGTTAATTATACAAGGTTAGTGCTGAATGTATATATACAATTGGACACGTGAATGAAAATAAGTCAGTTCATTTCAACTAAATATTTCTCTCTCTTCCATTGCTGCCCATTTCTTTCTCTCTCGATCAGGTGTTGATCCCAGTTCCCTTTCTCCTTTCAACATAGTGTATACCATAAATACCTATTTTGCTATAAAAAATAAAAGATAGCTATAAAAAATTATATTTTAAAAGAATTTTGATTTATAATAAATATGGTGTAAACCTTTGCCACATGAGTTAAAATTTCCTTCTTTTATTATGTCCTTGTCCGTCCAATGAGCTTAAGTGATGTGTGAGAAAATTCATCTAACTACTTCTAAGATGAACTTTTTAATGTTTAGTGGTTACCTCAACAACTTCAAACATTTGGGTGAAACTTCAAACAAAAGTTTCAAGCAAAAAGTAAAACTTCCTATAAAATTTTCAAACACTCGAGTTTGAAGTTGATTTGAAGCCATTATATTTGCAGAGTTTTATAACCTTCGGCTATACCTTAAATAGGGGTCCTCAAAGTGGCTATTCCTGCACTTCCCCCAACTTTGGGTCAAAATAGCCCAAACTAAAATAAGGTCGGCTTCTTCGTCCTTTTTAGCTTTCAGATGTCGGCTTATTTATCTTTTGCTTCGTAAATTCTGTCACATACTATATGTTAGTTTACAGATATGTACATAAATGTAGTCTTGTCCCACATTGGAATGAGAGTAATATGTTCATGTAGAGTATAGATATAAATAATGACCTCTTGTATTGTATGGAGTATCTAATATCAATAATATATTTTCTCCCGTGCTTTTTCACATGTTATCAGAGTAATCGTGAGAGATTTATCAGCATGCATGCTAACTTTGTGCGTCAACCGTATCTACTAAACACTAAGCAGGTGGACACGGTTCTTAAATGACCAAAAAATTGTGTGTTTTGGATTTTTATTATCTGGTTGTGGATTCATCAAGGGAAATAAACATTCCTATTTGTCTGGATCTTTATTCACACGGGATTTTAGATATCAAAAGTGTACTACACATTTTTTGCATTTCCTTCGACTTCTAAATCTGGATTCAGTCTCCCAGAAAAGATGCTCAAACCCTACTGGAAACAAAGTAGCAGTCTAAAATATCAAATTCACGAGGCCTTTGAATTTAAATCTTCGCAGATGCACACATAATAAGCACATTTAAAGGGGAAAAGAACACATAAGTAGCCCAGAAATTGCACCTTCCGTGTAAATGTTCAATGCCAGCGAGCTGCTTAGGTTGCAGTATTAACATTTTCTTGTTTTATTCTTTAGTTTATCTCAACTTCCAAGCTCAAATATCCTTAACTACGTCATCATGAGTACATATTTCGGGATTACTCATAAAATTGTCAAGTATCAGGAAAGCCCCGGTCATCCGGATTCCAGAACTTTGCCTGTTTTCTTATGTTACCCTTTTCTTGTGTTATCCTTTTCTTGTTTCTTTCTCGTTGCATGTTACAGTGTCAAAGTTCTTGATTTCTATTGAAGAATTCTTTCTTCTTGGGTTGTTTTCAGGTTTAGGACGTAGTACTAAACGTGAGTAATGACATTACAGACAAAACTAGAAAACTAAACATTTAGAAACCTGTCTTTCATTACTTACAAATGAAAGGCACAAAATTGGAAACCTGCCTTGTGTAACAGAATAAAGGTAGAACGTCGCACTAAACGTTAGTAATGATATTACAGAAAAAACTGAAAAACTAGGTCTACTGACGTACGAGGAAAATTAATAGACT
Organism: Nicotiana otophora; assembly: GCA_000715115.1. Taxonomy (NCBI): domain Eukaryota; kingdom Viridiplantae; phylum Streptophyta; class Magnoliopsida; order Solanales; family Solanaceae; genus Nicotiana; species Nicotiana otophora. The sequence goes on from AWOL01S0100266.1 coordinate 10,646, forward strand.
CTCTATCTCAAGACTAGCACAAATTTGTTGGGTATATACTATTAACCATGGGTTTGGTTCGGATATAGTATTTATTATGGAACAATTGTTTATTCAATTTTAATAAAGTTTTAAATAGATCATATATTAGTCTGTGTCCTTTGCTTATATAGTAGATGATTTAGTGTATATAGTTTAGCTTATATACGAAAGATTAGATCATCGATTCTTATAAGTATACAGTTTGAGTTCACAATCTAATGATGGAATTGGACAAACCATCATGGATGATTGTAGCACAAGATTAAATATAATTTATCTTGATTATGGGAATGGTTTAATTCCAACTTCGTGTGCTAGTATATTTTGTATGTATTGAACGGATTAAGTAGANAGTAGCCCAGAAATTGCACCTTCCGTGTAAATGTTCAATGCCAGCGAGCTGCTTAGGTTGCAGTATTAACATTTTCTTGTTTTATTCTTTAGTTTATCTCAACTTCCAAGCTCAAATATCCTTAACTACGTCATCATGAGTACATATTTCGGGATTACTCATAAAATTGTCAAGTATCAGGAAAGCCCCGGTCATCCGGATTCCAGAACTTTGCCTGTTTTCTTATGTTACCCTTTTCTTGTGTTATCCTTTTCTTGTTTCTTTCTCGTTGCATGTTACAGTGTCAAAGTTCTTGATTTCTATTGAAGAATTCTTTCTTCTTGGGTTGTTTTCAGGTTTAGGACGTAGTACTAAACGTGAGTAATGACATTACAGACAAAACTAGAAAACTAAACATTTAGAAACCTGTCTTTCATTACTTACAAATGAAAGGCACAAAATTGGAAACCTGCCTTGTGTAACAGAATAAAGGTAGAACGTCGCACTAAACGTTAGTAATGATATTACAGAAAAAACTGAAAAACTAGGTCTACTGACGTACGAGGAAAATTAATANCGCTTACAAAAACAAGTGTAAAGCAGTATGTGTTATGAAAATTAGCACTAGGCAATCACTATTACCCTTAGCCCCACGATGGACGCCAAACTGTTTAGCCTCAAAATCGGATAACAATTAAATTTGTAAGTGGTTTTAAGGATATGTGATTACACTTGGCACAAACTGAGAAATATAAGAATTGAAGTTAGAAATTAACTGTGAAATGAAACAAACTAATATATAACTTTGGCCCTCGAGCTAGGTCGCCCTCAAACCAACTGAGTATGTTATTGAAAAGTAAGAACTGAACAACTAAATAAAAGAGCTTAAGAGAGAAAACGTAATATATTGTTTTGTTATGAGTGTGTTTACAAAATGATTGGAACCTCTTTATATAGTAGAGAAGTTCTACATATGGTACAATTCTAAATACAGAAGGAAATCTTCTGATTGCCTAATCAATCGGTCTTGACTCGATATATGTCGAGATCTCCGCCACAATCTTCGCCCGGTCACGGATTCCTCGGCTTTCTGTTATTCGACCTAGCAAGTTTCCTTCGATCTCGCTAGATCCCTATCCTTCTCGGTCTCAACCTTAGCCGGTCTCGATCTCGATCGTTCCCTGAATCACGAGCTAGGCAATATTTATTCATGTAACGATCCAATATAACTTGGGATTGAACCTCGGTCTGCCACCCCGGTCTCGATTAACCATACAAAATCGGGCAAGCACGATTTTCACCATATACAGGTTTCTCTCTCAGCTCTCATACTGAACATCAGACATGTAAAGTTATTATCAGAATGTGTGCGCGCATGTGTATGTGATACCTATAATCGTACTACCATATCCTTTAACTAGGTTAGGTGCTTGTGAAAATATTCTTTGCTTTTTGACACCTTTTAGCAGCTATAGTTTTGTTAACTCTGTTGTTGCCTTGGACAGACGGCCTTTGAATTTAAATCTTCGTAGATACACGCATAATAAGCACATTTAAAGGGGAAAAGAACACATAAGTAGCCCAGAAATTGCACCTTTCGTGTAAATGTTCGATGCCGGCGAGCTGCTTAGGTTGCAGTATTAACATTTTCTTGTTTTCTTCTTTAGTTTATCTCAACTTCCAAGCTCAAATATCCTTAACTACGTCATCATGAGTACATATTTCGGGATTACTCATAAAATTGTCAAGTATCAGGAAAGCCCCGGTCATCCGGATTCCAGAACTTTGCCTGTTTTCTTATGTTACCCTTTTCTTGTGTTATCCTTTTCTTGTTTCTTTCTCGTTGCATGTTACAGTGTCAAAGTTCTTGATTTCTATTGAAGAATTCTTTCTTCTTGGGTTGTTTTCAGGTTTAGGACGTAGTACTAAACGTGAGTAATGACATTACAGACAAAACTAGAAAACTAAACATTTAGAAACCTGTCTTTCATTACTTACAAATGAAAGGCACAAAATTGGAAACCTGCCTTGTGTAACAGAATAAAGGTAGAACGTCGCACTAAACGTTAGTAATGATATTACAGAAAAAACTGAAAAACTAGGTCTACTGACGTACGAGGAAAATTAATAGACTCTCTATCTCAAGACTAGCACAAATTTGTTGGGTATATACTATTAACCATGGGTTTGGTTCGGATATAGTATTTATTATGGAACAATTGTTTATTCAATTTTAATAAAGTTTTAAATAGATCATATATTAGTCTGTGTCCTTTGCTTATATAGTAGATGATTTAGTGTATATAGTTTAGCTTATATACGAAAGATTAGATCATCGATTCTTATAAGTATACAGTTTGAGTTCACAATCTAATGATGGAATTGGACAAACCATCATGGATGATTGTAGCACAAGATTAAATATAATTTATCTTGATTATGGGAATGGTTTAATTCCAACTTCGTGTGCTAGTATATTTTGTATGTATTGAACGGATTAAGTAGAGATAAGTATTTTATACTGACTTAATAAAATAAACTCTCTAGCCATTAAATGTACTTATACTCTTAATCTTGATATAATTATTATTAGCTGTGTATATTATTATTGTTTTGATTTATTAAAAGGCGAGATTCTTTCGTGGGTCAATATGCATAATAAATTGGATAATAGTAATGTACATTGGCAAAGTAACAATTAGTTGGTGGAATCCATGTCTCGGTTTAGAGATTGATGATACACATTTATGAAAGCTTATAAGTTTTCATGTGTAAACCCGGCCGGTGGATTTTGTATCCGACAAATGAAATAAGTTAAGCGAAAGTCTAAAGAAAATAATCAATAAATTAAATCGTCAGTAATTTAATTTAATCGATTAGTATCTGAATCTTAACATGGGGAGTTAAATAAGATTTAATGGATGAATTTTGAAATTGAATAAGGAGTGCAATTATGAATTTTTAGTGAAATAATTCGTAATTAATTATGGTGGATATTAATTTCGAAAATTAAAAATTAATTCCATAATTGGAAGCCTTGTTAATTAAATTATGTGGTCCCTGCTGTGCCTAAATAATAGGAAATAAAAGAATCCATTTTCGGGTGGAAAAGAAAACTCAACAGGTTTTGAAAAAGGGTTTTAACCCTTAAAACTTGTGCTATAAATACATAAGGTTTTCCACCTAGAGGAGGTAGAACAAGGTGGCCGAAATTTTCAGCCTTTTTCTTAGAAAATTTCGCCCCCACGAAATTACTATTTTCGGATATTATTTGGATAACACAGTAGAAGACCGTGGAACGTTCGCAAATCTTTATCATGCTGATTATGGAGAATTCATTGAGTTGCTGTGGAATTGGAGACTCGCGTGATAGAGGAGCTTTGTACACACTTTAAGAGGTAACCCGTGAAATCCTGTTTATGCTAGTTGTCTAGATTACATGTGATTTTGATACTGAGATTGCTTTCGCTGCTTATTACAATCCTTCAATTGGTATCACAGCCCACTCACATCTAATTAGATAACTAAGTTGTTCATGAAACAAGAATATCGTGTTTATGTGCGTTTTTGAATTACATGTATATGTGGTTTTCTGAAAAACTGCACTGCTGTTTTGTGAATTAACTGTGCAAAAATTTGGATTATTCTTGTAATCATGAGATATCTGTTTTTTATTGATATTTGATTGGGATGATCTGGATTTTTTTGGTAAACCCTAGAAAAACGCAAAACCTGATTTTGACCGAATTGTCAGTATTTTCGGAGGTGAGCGAACTTGACGGACTCCGATTGAGCTAAAATTTGGTGGGTCTATCGAAAACGACGTGGTGAGAAAAACTTGTTGCTTTAGCAATGAATCATGGTGTTTTTCGGCATTTTGAGGTCGTTTGGACTGTGTTTTGGATATTTTTCTATTTTCTGGTAATTATTTCTTAATAATTTTAATTCAATTTTATTTCAATGGTGGTGGGGGTGACTCCCCATGGTCTCCATGATTAAATACTGGTGATATAATAGGTTTACACATTGGCTATTAGTAAATAGACGTGTTGTTGTATTAAATTCAATAATAGAAGTGTAGAATTTTATTGACTAGGTCTTACAAGGTATAATTGATATTGTGTAATGATATAATTATTTTGTAAGAAAGTGAAATCCTCTGTTTGATATCCAAGATGACTAATGATTGGAGCGTTTGGTATATTTGTGCATAAAAACAATTCTCAAATTTTAGTTTATGTTTTCATGTCCTACGTGATTACTAGTCATGGATTTTCGATGAAAAATTTTATTCTCTGGTTTGAGGTTGTAATTAAGTGAAATATGACGGTATTTTGTATGAGTTTTATATTATTGGCATGGCTTTTAAGCTGTGGTCCATAATCTGTCGTAAAATAATTTTATGAGCTACATGTATCTTCACTCGTAAATTGAGAATTTTGTGAGTAATAAATAGTTACCATTAAAGTGGGTTGTTTGTTTGAACTTATGAAAAATTCTTAATAAATTTGTACATGTAAAATTGTGTTTATTCATGGATTGAGCATTATGATTAATAAGTAGGATCCACAAAATGGTCTATTTATTTGAGTTATTAAAATCTGCTTAATGTACCATGTGAAAATTATCCTTGATAAATCTACATTAGTGTTGGAGGTTCTTAACTAGGAAAAGAGTTTTATCCTTAGGTACTAGTGACACCAACTCCACTCATGAGAAGAGATATTAGGTTTTTCGCCGAATGAGAGAAAATATAATATCTTAGGTTCTTGTGTATTTAATAAAATGATAATTTATTGTAAAAGGAGATATTATGTATCCTAGAAATAGGAAGAACATAATATATTCCTTGAGCTCATAGTATAATTATAAGGAGAATAGAAATCAATATCATATTTATTTTAATTCATGAAACCGCTTAAACAGTTATTCTCCGAGTTTGGTTACAGGCTGGTGGTCATGAATTTGACAAACTTCGATTGACCTGAAACTTGGTAGGTTCATCGAAAACGATCTAGTGAGAAAAGCTCACAGCTATGCAGTGAATCATGCTGTTTTTTTGGCATTTTGAGGTCGTTTAGATGGATTTTCAAGCAGTTTATTAAATTGAATTTGTTATAAATATGAAAAAATTATTCTTTACATATCGGATATATTTGTGTTAAATCTGAAACATGATGATTTAACTTGATGTGATATATAGCAAGAATGCAAATGACATGGATTTAATCCTAAATACGCCAAAAATAATTTATTTGAATTTGGTCTAGTTTTTTGGCGATCGTGAATTTCACGATCTCCGAATGACTTGAAATTCAGCAGGATCATCGAAAATGATCAGTTAAGAAGAACTCACTACTACGCAGTGAACCACATCGTATTTTGATGATTCGGGATCGTTTAGATGAGTTTTTTTGGAGGTTTGGCGAATTAAAGTATGATTTACATACGAAAAGTCATTCTTTCTATCGTTTTATTTATGTCTAATCGGGAACATGATAACACATGTTGATTTGACATGAATTGGTACATGATAAGAATGTAGGTCATATTTTAAATTCCTAAAAAATGCTTAAAATGATAATTTTCCAAATTTGGTCGCAATTTTTGGAGATTGTGATTTTAATGATTTCCGATTGGTCTGAAATTTGGTAGGTTTATCAGAAATAGCCTAGTGAACAATACTCACTGCTATGCAGTGAAAAACATTAAATATAGTGTTTTAATACTTTTTAAATGGGGTATTGAGCATTTTATTTAATTATGAAACTTAATCCTCAGAGGAAAGTTCGTGGTTGTGATAAAGTGGTGATAGGAACTAACTCCTATGGTCTCTATTTTTTTATTTATAGTGAGATAATAAATTTACGCGTTGACATTAGGTCTTCCTCCATATCGGATAAATATATTATGAACTCAATGGATACAGTTACTAGTTATTGATAACCTGTATTAACTCTCTATCTGAGTTTAAAGGGTTGAATCAATTTTGTAACTAAAATACAATCATGATTAAGTGGTGATAGAAATATATTTCTATGGTCTTTCACTATTAATTTCAAGTGAGTAATAAATTTACGCGTTGACTTTAGGTCTTCCTCTATATCGGATAAATTTATTGTAAGCTCACTAAGTGAAATACTAGTAATTGATATCATGTACTTACTCTCCATCAGAATATACATGTTGGATCAATGGAACTAGAGCTATTAATAATGATGTTCACTTGACTTAAATTAACAGTATACTCTCCATCTGAGTTGGGTCTATTTTAGTTATTGGAGTGAATAATCTGGCATTACATATGTATGTTGCATGAGTAGTTCTTTTCCCATCGAAATTGCTATTCGAGATGCATGAATACATATATGTGTAGTGTGTTTAAAATTTTCGTATTAAAAGGTTATATACAATTGATTGAAAATAATAGTATACTCTCCATCTGAGTTGGTTCTATTTATTTTTGGATTGTATAATTCTTGCATTATATAATATACTTTGCATGAATGATTCTTTTCCCATCGAAATTTATTATTCGAGATGCATGTATGTATATAAATATTGAATGCAATCTGAATTTTATTATTCAGTGTTTTGACTTATTAAGATCTATTTAATATTTTTATCTCAACTCCATAATGACTTTATGCAATTTGTCGTATTACTTGTTAAAATTTGCTTTTAGTGATAAGACATTAATCTAAAGGATGCAATATATGTACCTTTTGTTAGAAGGGATTTAATTCCGGTTTCTGGGCAAAATAAGAGATGGATATTTGTCTTATTTTTCGAATAACTCTTGAGTTATTGAGCTTGATAAATATTTTATCTCTCGTGGTACATTAATGCATGACCTTGTTGTTGTATATTAATGTCTCTCCTGAACAGAACAATATAAGTCTACCTCATAAGAGAATATGTTCTTCAAAATTGAGTAAAACTTATCTATGCACTTTTGTCTAAGTCATATTAATCTAGATAAGATTTCAAGTTGGTCAAGGATGGACTTTAAGATTCATTGAAAGTATAGTGCTATAGCCCACGCCTTTTGAGTGGGGCCGGGCCCCCCAGACCTGAATCGCCTAAAGTTTTTTCGGGCCATCAAATAGGACCTAAGGAACCATAGTCACTGCCCCGCCATGACCGTTCCTCGTCTTGTGGCGTTTTACGGCGAAAACATTAGAATTCAGCTCGATTCCCATATTTTCGTGTGATATAGCCCACGCTTTTCCGTGTGGGCCTGGGCCACCAGGACTCGGATCGCCTAAAGTTTTTTTGGACCATCAAATAGGACCTAAGGAACCATAGTCACCACCCTGCCATGACCGTTCCTCGTCGTGTGGCGTTTTACGGCAAAAAAACTAGAATTTCGCTCGATTCCCATATTTTTGTGTGCTATAGCCCACGCCTTACGAGTGGGCCCGGGCCCCCCGGACCCGAATCACCTAAAACTTTTCCAGGCCATCAAATACGACCTAAGGAACCATAGTCACCGTTTCGCCATAACCGTTCCTCATATTTTTGTGTTTTACGGCCAAATGACTAGAATTCTGTCCGATTCTCATATTTTCTTGTGCTATAGCTCATGCCTTCCGAGTGGGCTCGGGCCCCCCGGACCCCCGATCGCCTAAAATATTTTCGGGCCATGCAATATGACCTAAGGAACCTAAGGAAACATACTCACTGCCCCTCCATGACCGTTCCTCCTTTTGTTTACGTTTTACGGCCAAAACACTAGAGTTCTACCCAATTCCCATATTTTCATATGCTATAGCCCACGCATTCCGAGTGGGCCCGGGCTGCCAGGACCTCGATCGCCTAAAATTTTTACGGCCAATCAAATACGACCTAAGGAACCATAGTCACTGCCCCGCCATGATTGTTCCTCATCTTTTGCGTTTTACGACCAAAAAAATAGAATTTCGCCCGATTCCCATATTTTCATGTGCTATAGCCCACGCCTTCCGAGTGGACTGGGCCCCCCAGACTCGGATCGCCTGAAAGATTTTCGGGCCATCAAATACGACTTAAGGAACCATAGTCACCACCTCACCAGGACCGTTCCTTCTTTTTTTGCGTTGTACGGCCAAAAAACTACAATTCCGCTCGATTCCCATATTTTCGTGTGCTATAACACTCGCATTCCAAGTGGGCCTGGCCCCCCCAGAACTGGATCGCCTAAAAATTTTCCGGGCAATCAAATACGGCCGAAGGAACCATAGTCATCGCCCCGCCATGACCGTTCCTTGTTGTTTTCCGTTTTAAGACCAAAAAACTAGAATTCCGCTTGATTCCCATATTTTCAAGTGCTATTTCCCAAGCCTTCCGAGTGGGCCCGGGCTCCCAGGACCCGGATCACAAAATTTTTTTTCGGGCCATCAAATACGATCTAAGGAACCATAGTCACCGCCCTACCATGACCGTTCTTCGTTTTTTTGCGTTTTACGGCCAAAAAACTAAAATTCCACCCGATTCCAATTTTTTCGTATGCTATAGCCCACACCTTCCGAGTGGTCCTGGGATCCCCGGAATCGGATCGCCAAAGTTTTTTTCGGACCATCAAATACGACCTAAGGAAACATACTCACCACCCCGCTATGACCGTTCCTCATTTTTTTACGTTTTACGGCCAAAGAACTAGAATTCCGCCTGATTCCCATATTTTCGTGTGCTATAGCCCACGCCTTCCCAGTGGGCAAGGCTCCTCGGACCTGGATCGCCTAAAATTTTTCCGGGCCATCAAAAACGACCTAAGGAACCATAATCACTGCCCCGCCATGATAGTTCCTCGTTATTTTGCGTTTAACTGCCAAAAAATTAGAATTTCCCCGATTTCCATATTTTCATGTGCTATAGCCCAGGCCTTCCGAGTGGGCCCGGGCCCTCTGGACCCCGATCGCCTAAAATTTTTCTGGGCCATCAAGTACAACCTAAGGAAACATAGTCACCGCCCCACCATGACCTGTCCTCGTTGCTTTTGCTTTTTACGGCCGAAAAATTATAATTCCACCCGATTCTAATATTTTTGTGTCCTATAGCCCACGCCTTCGAAGTGGTCCCCTGCCCCCCAGAAACGGATCGCCTAAAATTTTTTCGGGCCATCAAATACGACATAAGGAAACATAGTCACCGCCCCGCCATGACCGTTCCTCGTTTTTCTGCATTTTACGTCCAAAAAATAAGAATTCCGCCTGATTCCCATATTTTCGTGTGCTTTAGCCCACGCCTACCGAGTGGGCCCGGGCCCGCAGACCCGGATCGCCTAAAAAACTTTTCAGGCCATCAAAGATGACCTAAGGAACCATAGTCACCGCCCCGCCATGATAGTTCCTCGTTATTTGGCGTGTAACTGCCAAAAAATTAGAATTCATCCCGATTCCCATATTTTCAAGTGCTGCCTTTCGAGTGGGCCGGGGCCCCCAGACTCGGATCACCTAAAACTTTTTCGGGCCATCAAGTACGACTTAAGGAACCATAGTCACCACCTAGTCAGGACCGTTCCTCATTGTTTTGCGTTTTACGGCTAAAAAACTAAAATTCCGCCCGATTCCCTTATTTTCGTGTGCTATAGCCCACGCATTCCAAGTGGGCCTGGGCCCCCCGAAACGGGATCGCCTAAAATGTTTCCGGGCCATCAAATACAACCTAAGGAACCATAGTCATCAACTCGCCATGATCGTTCCTCGTTGTTTTGCGTTTTACGGCGAAAAAACTAGAATTCCGTTGGATTCCCATATTTTCGTGTGCTATTGCCCACGCCTTCCGAGTGGGCCCAGGCCCCCCGAACTTGGATTGCCTAAAATTTTTTTGGGCCATCAAGTAAGACATAAGGAACCATAGTCACCACCTCGTCAGGACCGTTCCTCATTGTTTTGTGTTTTACGACCAAATAACAAGAATTCCGCCTGATTTCCATATTTTCGTGTGCTTTAGCCCACGCCTCCCGAGTGGGCCCGGTCTCGCAGACCCGGATCGCCTAAAAAAACTTTTCAGGCCATCAAAGAAGACCTAAGGGACCATAGTCACCGCCTCGCCATGATAGTTCCTCGTTATTTGGCGTTTAACTGCCAAAAAAATTAGAATTTGGCCCGATTCCCATATTTTCATGTGCTATAGCCCACGCCTTCCGAGTGGGCCAGGCCCCCCAGACTCGGATCGCCTAAAATATTTTTGGGCCATCAAGTACGACTTAAGGAACCATAGTCACCACCTCGTCAGGACCGTTCCTCATTTGTTTTGCGTTTTATGGCCAAAAAACTAAAATTCCGCCCGATTCCCTTATTTTCGTGTGCTATAGCCCACGCATTCTAAGTGGGCCCTGACCCCCCGGAACTGGATCGCCTAAATATTTTTTGGGGCGTCAAATACGACCTAAGGAACCATAGTCATCGCCCCGCCATGACTGTTCCTCGTTGTTTTGCATTTTACGGCCAAAAAACTAGAATTTCGCTGGATTCCTATATTTTCGTGTGCTATTGCCCACGCCTTCCGAGTGGGCCCGGGCACCCCGGACCCGGATAACTTAAAATGTTTTCGAGTCATCAAGTACGATCTAAGGAACCATAGTCACCGCCCAGCCATGACCGTTCCTTGGTGTTTTTCATTTTACGTCTAAAAAACTAGAATTTCGGCCGATTCCCATATTTTCATGTGCTATAGCCCACGACTTCCGAGTGGTCCCGGGGCCACCGGACCCCGGTCCCCTAAAAGTTTTCCGTGCCATCAAATATGACTTAAAGAACCATAGTCACCGGCCCTCCATGACCGTTCCTCTTTTGTTTTGCGTTTTACGGAGAAAAACTATAATTCCTCCCGATTCCCATATTTTCGTGTGCTATAGCCCACGCCTTCTGAGTGGGCCCCGCCCCCCCGGACCCAGATCATCTTAAATTTTTCTAGGCCATCAAATACGACCTAAGAAACCATAGTCACCACCCCACCATGACCGTTCTTCATTTTGTTTTGCGTTTTACGGCCAAAACATTTAAAATTCCACCCGATTCCCATTTTATCGTGTGCTATAGCCGACACCTTCCGAGTGGTCCTGGGCCGCCCGAAATCGAATTGCCTAAAATTTTTCCGAACCATCAAATACGACCTAAGGAAACATACTCACTGCCCCGCCATGACCGTTCCTCGTTTTTTTATGTTTTGCGGCCAAAAAACTAGAGTTCCGCCTGATTCCCATATTTTTATATGCTATAGCCGACGTATTCCGAGTGGGCCCGAGTCGCCAGGACCCCGATCGCCTAAAATTTTTACGGCCAATCTAATACGACCTAAGGAACCATAGTCATTGTCCCGCCATAATTGTTCCTCATCTTTTGCGTTTTACGACCAAAAAAATAGAATTCCGCCCGATTCCCATATTTGTGTGTGCTATAGCCCACGCCTTCCGAGTGGGCCGGGCCCCCCAAACTCGGATCGCCTGAAAGTTTTTCGAGCCATCAAATACGACTTAAGGAACCATAGTAACCACCTCGCCAGGACTGTTCCTTGTTATTTTGCGTTGTACGGCCAAACAACTACAATTCCGCCCGATTTCCATATTTTCGTGTGCTATAGCACTCGCATTCCAAGTGGGCCTGGGCCCCCCGGAACTGGATCGCCTAGAATTTTTCCGGGCAATCAAATACGACCGAAGGAACTATAGTCATCGCCCCGCCATGACCGTTCCTTGTTGTTTTGCGTTTTACGACCAAAAAACTAGAATTCCGCTTGATTCCCATATTTTCATGTGCTATTGCCCACGCCTTTCGAGTGGGCCCGGGCCCCAGGACCTAGATCACCAAAACATTTTCTGGGCCATTAAATACGACCTAAGGAACCATAATCACCACCCCACCATGACCGTTCTTCGTTTTTTTGCGTTTTACGGCCAAAATCCTAAAATTCCACCCGATTCCAATTTTTTCGTGAGCTATAGCCCACACCTTCCGAGTGGTCCTGGGCCCCCCGGAATCGAATCGCCAACTTTTTTTCCAGACCATCAAATACGACCTAAGGAAACATACTCACCGCCCCGCCATGACCGTTCCTCGTTTTTTTACGTTTTACGGCCAAAAAACTAGAATTCCGCCTGATTCTCATATTTTCGTGTGCTGTAGCCCACGCCTTCCCAGTAGGCAAGGCACCCCGGACCTGGATCGCCTAAAATTTTTCTGGGCCATCAAAGATGACCTAAGGAACCATAGTCACCGCCCCGCCATGATAGTTCCTCGTTATTTTGTGTTTAACTGCCAAAAAATTAGAATTCCGCCCGATTTCCATATTTTCATGTGCAATAGCCTAGGCCTTCCGAGTGGGCCTGGGCCCCCTGGACCCCGATCGCCTAAAATTTTTCCGGGCCATAAAAACGACCTAAGGAAACATAGTTACCGCCCCTCCATGACCTGTTCTCGTTGCTTTTGCGTTTTACGGCCAAAAAATAGAATTCCGCGCGATTCTAACATTTTCGTGTCCTATAGCCCAAGCCTTCGAAGTGGTCCCGGGCCTCCCAGAACCGAATCGCCTAATATTTTTCCGGGCCATCAAATATGATATAAGGAAACATAGTCACCACCCCGCCATGACCGTTTCTCATGTTTTTGCATTTTACGGCCAAAAAATAAGAATTCCGTCTGATTCCCATATTTGCGTGTGCTTTAGCCCACGCCTACCGAGTGGGCCCGGGCCCGCAGACCCGGATTGCCTAAAAAACTTTTCAGGCTATCAAAGATGACCTAAGGAACCATAGTCATTGCCCCGCCATGATAGTTCCTCATTATTTGGTGTTTAACTGCCAAAATATTAGAATTCGACCCGATTCCCATATTTTCATGTGCTATAGCCCACGCCTTTCGAGTGGGCCGGGCCCCCCGGACTCAGATCGCCTAAAATTTTTTCGGGCTATCAAGTACGACTTAAGGAACCATAGTCATTACCTCATCAGGACCGTTCCTCATTGTTTTGCGTTTTACGGTAGAATTCTGCCTGATTCCCTTATTTCCGTGTGCTATAGCCCACGCATTCCAAGTGGGTCCGGGCCCCCTGGAACTGGATTTCTAAAATTTTTTCGGGCCATCAAGTATGACCTAAGGAACCATAGTCATCACCCCGCCATGACCTTTCCTCGTTGTTTTGCGTTTTACGGCCAAAAAACTAGAATTCCGCTGGATTCCCATATTTTCGTGTGCTATTGCCCACGCCTTCCGAGTGGGCCCGGGACCCCCGGACTCGGATCGCCTAAAAAGTTTTCGGGCCATCAAGTACGACTTAAGGAACTATAGTCACCACCTCGTCAGGACTGTTCCTCATTTGTTTGCGGTTTACGGCCAAATAACAAGAATTCCGCCTGATTCTCATATTTTCGTGTGCTTTAGCCCAAGCCTACCGAGTGGGTCCGAGCCCGCAGACCCGTATCGCCTATAAAAAACTTTTCAGGCCATCAAAGAAGACCTAAGGAACCATAGTCACCGCCCCTCCATGATAGTTCCTCGTTATTTGGCGTTTAACTGCCAAACATTTGAATTCGGCCTGATTCTCATATTTCATGTGCTATAGCCCACGCCTTCCGAGTGGGCCAGGCCCCCCGCACTCGGACCATCAAGTATGACTTAAGGAATCATAGTCACCACCTCGTCAGAACCGTTCCTCATTGTTTTGCGTTTTACGGTGAAAAAACTAGAATTCTGCCCGATTCCCTTATTTTCGTGTGCTATAGCCCACGCATTCCAAGTGGGCCCTGGCCCCCCAGAACTGGATCGCCTAAAATTTTTCTAGGCCATCAAATATGGCCTAAGGAAAAATAGTCAACTCCCCTCCATGACTGTTCCTCGTTGTTTTGCGTTTTACGCCCAAAAAACTAGAATTCCGCTGGATTCCCATATTTTCGTGTGCTATTGCCCACGCCTTCCGAGTGGACCATTGTTAGTATCACAACAACAATCATAGGATAAATATGAACACCATGGAATCCAGAAGAAAGATGCAAAGCAAAGGGAGACAATATTAGTAAATATTGGTATCACCACAACAATCATAAGGAAAATAGGAACACCATGAAATCTAGAAGAAAGGTGCAAAGCAAAAGCGATAGCTAGTAAATAGGACATGCACTGAAAAGCAAAATAGTAAGCCACAACATTGCCAATAGATATCTTAGACAAAAACCCTACAAGGCTAGTCCCACAGTGGTACGAAGTAAGGCACGACTCAACTACCTCCTAACCTACAACCCTAATACTCGACCTCCACATCTTCCTATCAAGTGTCATGTCCTCGAAAATCTGGAGCCTTGCCATATACTGCCTGATTACCTCTCCCCAATACTTCTTAGGTCGCCCTCTACCTCTTTTTGTGCCATCCACAACCAACTGCTCACACCTTCGTACTGGAGTATCTGGGCTTCTCCTCTGAACATGTCCGAACCATCTAAGCCTCGCTTCCCGCATCGTGTCATCAATGGGAGCCACATGCACCTTCTCCC